>VZRX01023363.1:0-26190 GCA_013398075.1 Notiomystis cincta | reverse complement strand
AAGTAGAATATCACAACAATTCTTGATAGAAAATATGGGAAAACAGCGATATATTGTTCCTCAAAAAAAAAAAAAAATTATATAATCCCCACCACTTGATTTGTTTAAATTGAGACTTGGCAAAACATTAGTGAAGTTATTGTACAGTAGGTCATGATCCTGTATTGGCAGGGGATGGACAAAATGACCTAGCAGGTCTTTTCCCTCTCAATCTTCTTTGATTCTAAAAGGCTCTAAGTCAGATGCTTCCATCATTTGTCTACAAGATCAGCAGAGCTAGAGCTACCACAGGGAGACCAGTAAGGGTGAGGGTGAATGTAGACTGGCTAATAAAATGTCAGAAGCCCATAGAAGTCAGGAAATTCTTTCTCTTTTATTGTTATAAATATATATATATGTATCTTCTTTTCAGGGTTCAGTGTGAATGACTGCACAGAAAACTAAATTTTAAGACATTGAAAAGCAAAATAAGTGTAGAGGTCACTACTGAAGAGGGATCAGGCTGGAGTAGCAGCAAAAGAAAATGTGCAGTCCCCTGCCATCAGCTTTTTGAAAATGCAAGTCTCAAAGGTAGGGCAGTAGCAAGATTTCATGCACATCCTTTTTTTTCCTGATTACCATTCTCATAGAAACAAGTTTTTGAAGAAAAGCTCCTACCAATAGTTTCATTGATGCCTGTCTATACTATTTCCAGTCTTCCTTTGGCAATCAAAAGTATTAGAAAAAAATGTTTGAGAAATAACCTAGAACCAAAGAAAGCTACTTCATTTGAAGATGTTCAGGAAAAACCTGGTGGCACTGGTGACAATTAGGGTTTCTTGCACTGAAAGCAGGAGGTGGTGACACACAATAGTAGTAATCACTGTTTACAAAGATCTGTTGTGCCCTGGGTCTGCTGTGAACACAGAGTCTGACCATCATCCTTGGAGTTCCCTGAGGGTTTGCTACCTCCACTCTAGGTCAGAAGTGTGCTCAGCTGCGTTGGGTGTCAGGCTTACAGCGTGTGAATGGCACAGAGAAATATTACTGCTCACATCTCCTTGAAGGCTGTGTGCCATGTGACCTTCTGCAGAAGTGCCCAGCCTAATGCACAGGTGTAAAAAGACAGAGAAAGGGCAGCATGTAAGCAAAACCAGTAAGTGTCCAGCTAATGACACTCAGAAGTGGGGGTGTCTGTGCAGGTGGTCACCCTATTTTTCCTCCTTCTGAAGCTGAAGAGAAAGCCTTGTCATCTGAGGTCAATTATTACATTTATACGAGGAAACAGAGAAGAGCATCTCTGGTGAGAGGAGAACATGGAAAGGAGTACATAGGATAAAGTAACAAAGTCTTCTGCAATGTAACACCTATTTTTCTTTTTTTCCAATGTATGACAAGTAGATATTGTCACCTTTTTGGCATTATCTTAATGAGAAATAGCCTATAACCACTTGTATTCTATGATAGTGTTGGTTTTAACTTTTGCTGTGTTTTTTGAATATGTACATGCACACTCATGTAAACACAAGCATATTTTCTACCCAAACTAAAATGCATTCTGACTGCCATCTGTTTACAATCTAAATTTATTAGCTAATATACTCTCATGGTGTAATTCTAAGGAGAGTATTTATGTAACAGAAGTCCCATTGCCTTTTGGAAGGGCATGTGCTTTTCAGTTAGCAAGGGGGTTTGAAAATTCCTCTTCAGTGCATCTTCCTGCCTTCAGCATCAAAGGTAGATTCAGAAATACAGGTCATAAAATCCCAATAATTCATTAAATTAATATTTTAACACAATTACAGACATCAGAAACTATAATACAATTAACAGAGAACCTTGAATCACCAGCTCTAGGTCCCCTCAGCTGTCAAAGCACTTTCCAGTCTGGAGGGTGTTCCTTCCAGTTTTTGTCCCAAGGTTCTTAATATTAATCCATTCACCAGACTACCAAAAAATGGGAGTATTTTCTGGTTTTTTTAAAATCAAAGATCATTTAATTTCTTATCCTGGAAAATATAGTGAATTGTCAATTTTTTAAAAAATATTATTTTCTCTGTTTTTTTCAATAATTTATCTGCATTTATGGTGATTTTGCAATAATTTGATTAATTACTCCCTGGTATCCTAGAGATTAGCAAGAATCCACAGTTCATGACTGCAATACATTGCCTTACAGCACTCAGAGTGGAAATTAGAACTGCACATGGCAAATTAGTATATTTAAATGTTGTTTAGTACTGTCAATTTTGTTAATGAAAACATTAGGGGCTATGAATACCATGTATAGGCATCTCTTTAGAAATAATATATCTGCCATAAATGATCAGTCTGGATATTGACATAGAATGTGTCATTTGATTTGAAATGTTCCTTTTCGGCCTGGGACAACTCTGTTTATATGCTGAGATTTAGGTTTCCAGCTCACAGAGCCAAAACCAGATCTGGTAATTACCAGGACAATGGCAACTGTTCTGTGTTAGGGCTTCTGGAGCAGATGATCCCACTGTGCTGGGCAGTTCAGCCCTGGGGAAGGGGCTCCTAATGGATGTATGAGGGAAACAAATTTCATCAGCAATCTAGAGTCGAGATGAGCAATGTAACTGCAATTTAGGTGGGGTTGCTTTGCTCCATTTAGATAGCCCACTAATCAATTATGAATCAATTTGAACCAATTATGTTCAAAAGGATAAAAGCATGAACATTTATAACACAGCCTATAAGGATACATGCTTAAAGGACTGTGTAACTCCATAAAAGAAATTAATACTTTTCACCACCAGCAATAAAGAAATAAACACAGTCTTTTGATTAGTACACTTTATACTGTCGAGACACAAGAATCCTGTCCAGCCCAAGCAGAGAGAAGAGGTAACCTCTCTTTGTCACACCACATTTGTGCCACCACATCACGAAGTTCCTGTCTCAGTGAAGCAGCAGGATTAGTTTACATTAAATGCCTGGACTAGAGATGACAAGGAAGACTCCACACAGCCCTCTCTATCTTCATTCCCAGAGCTTAATTCCCAAGGCAGACCACCTTGCTGACTGTCTGCAGGCTGATCCTGATCAAAACTGGGTGTACTGCAAGCACAGTGACACAAGCACAGAGACATCTCATTACAGTCAAAAGGCATCGCTATGGGACACTCCTCCCCACTCCCACCCAGAAATTTCAGCACCCACCTCAGGCTGCTTCCTGACTGGACCTGGGCCTTCTGCAGTCCTTGGGTGTCCCTTCAGTACAGCCTTAGTACCTCCTAGGGAATGCAATGCAATGTTCTCCATGGCCTTTGATAGAATATTTGTCTTTCAGATGAACGAAGAACAAATTCCATTTCCATGGACTCTCTAATGAAAATACATTCTATCCTGTATGGAATGCAGATTCAGATCAGATATGTGTGACAGGTTCTCCTTATGCAAAATCTATCTAAAACAGTGTCATGAACCCATTGAGTTCAATAATGTACAAAAAGCATGCTATTTCATGGAATAAATTTTTTTAAGATCACTGTTTGGGTTTAAGCTTCTTAACTATTCAGAGTTTTTTTTCAGTATCAGAAGAGCCAAAAGCTTTTATTTTTGAAAGACAGAATGTATGAGATACTATTGTATTCATAAAATTTGAGGAAGTGAGACATAAAGAAAAGAACTAACACAAATATCTTCATTGTATGTACAATCACACTACTTGTTATGGGCTGCATATCAGAAGAATACATCTGGTTGTACTTCTCCTCCAAGTATTAAAATTTTAAGCTAAGTATTAAGAGAGGAAGTGAAGAGAAAGTAATACATTCAATAAATGGTAAATACAGCTGAAGAAGCTGCCTATGACTTGAATTATTATGTCATGATGTCCCAAGGAGGCTTGCACTCTAATACATTAACTGTGACCTTTCTACAGGAAAAAAATTCCAGGTTCTCATGCTCTAGACATTGGGCTATCCTTGCAGCAGCCACCCACACAAATTGAGAGCAAGGCATAATCCTGCCAGTACATTTTCTCTGCCCAGTCTGTAACAATGTGTGCAGCAGACCTGTTACCAGAAGCACGGTTGCTACATATTAAATCAGAGAAAGAGCACAAAAATTCCTCCACAGAAAGCCTGAACACAAGTATTCATAGATAGCATGAATATCTGCTGCCCAGGTTTAAGTTCCTGATATTTCTCAACTTTTCAATAGGAGACTTTCCTGCTTTTGTGTTCTTCTCCATCTCTCTGTCCCTGTACCAAGGGGTACTCTTTGGTCTTCATTTTGTGACCTTCAGCAGGCAAAAGATCAACTGTGCAAAATATTTTTCTCAATCTCTGCAAATATATGCTGGACCAATGCTCGAAGTAATACAAGAGATTTGTTGCTATAGTTTAATTAATCCCAAGGAATTATATGTAAGCTACAACTATTGAATCTAATAATATGATATGATGGTGATGTCTATCACCATCATCATCATCTTTATTTTTTACATACATAAGACTTTTCTGATCCTCAGTAGCCTGCTGGGCAAAGGTAAAGTACCATTTTTGCCTCATGGCAGCACAATTGTTTTTCAAACAGAAAACTGTAAGAAGTTTTAATGTTGGCCTAGTGTATCTTGTCCATAACCTTGCTCTCAGAGGTGCTTTCTATACAGAAAGAAATGTGCACACAAAAAAATTACCTAGGGCCATGTCCAGGAATGAGAATGTTTCAACAAAACCAGTCAATAGTTCAGAAACATTCATATGGTTAACAAGTTTAGACAGTCTAAACAACAGATGCTTCTGTCAGGTTCACCAGAACACACAGATATTTTTTTAAAATATTTTAATGCAGCTCAAGTATTCCATCTTGTAGGTTTCAGGATAATTTTCATTCTCATGCAATAAGCATTCAGTCTTTGAGCATCACTCTTTAAGGGTGCCATGTACTGACAAATATATTTACTTGTTATGCCTTGCTTGCTTGCTCCTCATAGTAGGTGCTGGTATGGCAGCCTGCAAAAACTGTTAAATTTTAGCCTGGGCAATATTATAAATTACCATTTTGTAACTACAGAAAACTGCTTTAGAGGGAGAAAAACCTGATAACTTTGCCTTGTTCCTGTTTCATGGGCTTTATTTTTGCCTTCTCAGTTTTAGAAGATTCACGGAATATGAATAGAAATGCCTGCCTCCACAGAGCTGAAAAGACTTCGACATTGTGGATACCACACATAGTTTCTTATCACTCATATTCAAAACAGGGGTTTACATGCAAGGCACACATCCCAGTTTTAAAACTAGAATGTGTGTCTGCAAGGCTGAGAGAATGAGAAACAGAAAAATGTCTGAAACTGTTTTTCTAGTATAAGTAGGAAAATATCTTGCAGTAGATTGGAAAGAAATATAAGCAAATGTCACCTAACTTCTCATACTGGGTGCTGTACGTGCACGGCACCAGGTAGAACTTCTCTCAACTCATCAGCAATCATGAAGTGAAACCCAAAGTGCTAGAGAAAAGGACTGAAGCTTCTGCCTATCCATAGTTATAATATTTAAATGAGTCCTGAGTCCTAAGATTAGGATTTTAAATCTCTTTGATTAAGCTTTAATAAATGCCACCACAAATGCATAGTTACCATATTTAAGCTTTTGAGGGTTTTTTGGAGTACATTTAAGCAGTTTGAGTATGAAATTGACAGCATCAGGCTAATAATACCAGTTATAAGAATCTTGTGCATTCCTTTTGTCTCACTGTTTGCCTTCTCTCTGGGTCTTTCTCTACTCACTTATTCTCCCTGAGTAATATTTTTTCTGTGCTGGACTTGCAGGGATAACAGGCCAATACTTTTTACTCAGACAGTTCCCTTCTTGTTCTTCTGGGATACAGTCTCTTTTCTTATGACTGCCACAAAATGGAAGTTTGGCCTCCTAAATTACTGGATCTTAATGATAAGGCCATTTACCTTCACATATCAGGGCCCCTTCAAGCAACGTGCTGCCCTTGCCTCACTACACTGTGACTGTCTATTAGGTTGCTTCTGTGAGATTTCTGAAAGATTTTCTCCTCTTCTCTTTCACCTTTCAGTCTTTGAGCATGAACCTGCAGGGCTGCATGGAAGGAATGCACAGAGGGCCCTGGGGACAAGAAGAATTACTCTCAAGGGAAGACTAAATGCCATCCCAAACATTCTCTGCTGACAGAAGCAGAGATGGGTGCTCCTGTCTTGGCACTCTAGAAACCGTGGACCTGATTAAGTGATTGATTACATATACACTGTTGTCATACAAATAAACATCTGGGTTAAAATATATATATATATATAAACACCACTAAAGAAATACTACTTACTGAGTTCTTGAGAATTATTCTATATTAATTATATCTGCTGCCTTTTTCAGAATTCTATGATTTAGGATCCTCCTTGTTCACCTCTTTCAAGATATCCATTACTAATGTGTTTTTAATATAAACACATTTATAAATGGCCTCTCCCATTTAAGTACAAAGAATTTCCTTCTAAGAAGGTTGCAACCTGTGACACATGACAGCTTTTTAAAAGATAAAAGCAGAATTGTGCAATAGGTTATGGAGTGAGAAACCCCATGGATGTGTTGAACCTGACAAATTCATCTGGAATTTGATTAAGGTATAGTTCATCATTCCTCATCCTGCTAAAAGTACCATAGAATCTGTGGTGATTGCAGTGAAACCCAATGTTAGGAGTGTTTTCATTCAAACAATAACTCAGCAATGTAAAATGTCTCACAGCTCCCTATGGCAAAAGTGGCACATTATTATATAATCAGCTGATCGTTTTATTTAAATATTTCTGTAGGGCTGTACAGCACCTAGACTGTCCCTCTGTATGTCTCACACTCTTTAAATAACTTTCTTGGGTCCTGACAAGATCATAAAGCATGCACAGCATAATAATGCACTGTACACTGACATATAGATGTACACATCTTCTTGCCAAGGACCCATCAGGTGTAGCTCACTGGAGTGCTCTGTTTTCACTGAGTTAACATTTTAAGGAAAAATCCAACAAGATGTACTGTATTTAACCCAGGAATATTAAAACTTGGGTGCAGCTACTTTGGTACCAACAGACATTTCCTTTAGTATCAGCAGACATTTAGAGTAGCTTCCTAATAGAAATTCTGTGTTAAAACATCATGTTCT
This sequence comes from Notiomystis cincta, assembly GCA_013398075.1. Taxonomy (NCBI): domain Eukaryota; kingdom Metazoa; phylum Chordata; class Aves; order Passeriformes; family Notiomystidae; genus Notiomystis; species Notiomystis cincta. The sequence goes on along the minus strand of VZRX01023363.1, from coordinate 19,056 downwards.
AGAATAGAAAAGTCCTGAGAAACCTTTTCTGTTTTATAGGAATTGACCTCTCTTTTTCAAGATCTGCTGTAATACCTTGCCCAAAACAGCATGTAAGTCTGCTTCACAAATATTGCAAACTTTTGTTTACTAAAAATATTCACATTGAGAACCAAAACTATATGAAATAAAGTTGCAAAAATAATTTCGATAGAACAATCAATTCTTTTTCTGTACAAATGATGTTTGATGCATTTTCAGGAGAGTTCTATAAATATCTTAATTTTACAAAATATTATTAATACTTTTAAACAATATGTTTATGTAAGCAGATCAAATATTTTTAAGATTCTCAAATCAAACTACCGTTCATACATTTTGATTAAAAAGATAAAATATATGCATGAAAACCATAAACTTACTAATAGTCAGTAATAGCATTACAAATACTCAACTAATGTCACATAATGTTATAAAAATGTACCATGATGCTTCTATAATCTTACAGATATTTTAGTTTGAGGATCATTCAATTTTGAAGATGTATATTTGCCATTTAATGAAGAATATCACTTTATGTGAACAAAAAATAATTAAAATACTTGTTTTGTATGTTTTTGTGTGTTTTATTTGCTGTTGTGTAGTTTGCTTGTTTTCTTTGCTGAGAAACCATTTTAACAGAAGGCTGGTAGTTCAAGCTCTGATTACAGAAAACAGATATATACAGATATATTTTTTCCTAGATTATACCCCTTTATCTTATAACTCTCTCTAAATCTGGGGAGCTTTTTCAAAACTTGCATCTTTATGTTGCAAGAAGAAATTAGACATTTGTTGTTGTCAATGAAGTTAATAATAGGACTTAATGGCATTCAGTTCAGGAACATTCAGTAGTCTTGTTTTATGACATTTATATGAAAGTTTCCAAGAGCTGCCCACATTTTCTGTCAAAGAACCCTACAACACTTTTGCTTTAGTCAGAGGATCATTGAGACTCTAATTATAAAAGCATACTTACTAGTCAAACTGCTCCAGGATTTCTACATCACAGCTTATTCACTGAATCAAAGAGTCTTTTCTCCTATCATGTTGATTCACAAAACTTACACTTGTCATTACTGCTCTAGATGTAGTTTGGGATAATTGAAAGCAAAATTCAGAAATTCAGAATCTCCTTTTCCTCGCCTCTCTTTTTAAACATTTATTTTTCAATGCTTTGCTTACAGTCCTGTAACAAATACTTCTACCATGCTGGTTAAAATCTCTATGCATAACAGCTAATTGGCTATCTAAGACATCTTCTTTCAGTGAGCAATGGTTATTGAATAGAATACAGTGGTATTCTTGGAAAGGGAAAAAAAAAGACAAGAATAATGGGCACTAGAATGACCATACAAAAAGAGGAGAAATCTCAGATTAGCCCAAACTCCCAGGCCCTAATCACTGACAGAAGAATCTGGTAAATCAAGGAAAAAGACATCAATCCATTCAAACAGGATTAAAGGTTTAAACTGAAAACCAACATACTTGTTAGCCTTTGTGGGAAAAACTTGCATCAGGATTTTTTAAGATATGAAACAGACAACTAAAATATTTCCAACTGCCTATTTAGTACCTCACATGAAAGACAAGAAAACAATACCATAGAAAATAAAATCAATGCTTAAGTAAACTGATTCATGTGAGAATTTTGCAGAGTGCAATGAACAGGCAAGAATTATTATTTGAAGCTGTAAGATTATTTGCATAAAATAAATATTTATTACTAAAATGTATTTTTGAATGAGAGCACACCTTTGTTAACAAATAGATATATGGGGTTTTTGTAGAGTTTCAGTCTTCAGGTTAGAATTACATACTTCATGTGGTGGACATTTACTAGTGCTTTGGAAAAATCTGAGAGAAATTGTTATGATAGAAATTTCCTTCCCCGACTACAGAAGACAGCTATCAAATTTTTTTACCCCTTTATTGAGTGGAAAAAGAAAAGTCAAATGTTGTACATCATGGCTTATGTTATCCTTAACTCTCTTGCCATAGTGACTATAATTTAAAAGTATATGCAACAAAAGGATGAAAATAAAATTTTTATGCCACATGCAATACCATCTACACCAGCTTTATACCATTGTTGCTGATGCTTTTCCAAATGAAATTTTATTGCAATCACTCTAAAAATAGAAAGGCCTGTTACACAGCTTTTTCTGTTTTAATGAACAGGTAAGTCAATTTTTAGCCAAATTATTAACTATAGTACCTGATTCATTAATATTATTTTACATATATTTGTATTCTTTCTTACTATTAGAAACATTTGAAAAGGAGGGTTAGAAACCATGATTTTATTACTTGTTTCTTTCACAGGAGCAATTGTTTATCAGGAGTAAAAAGTCTCGTCTCGCTAGTTATTTCCTTTTTTCAATAATTATTTGCCATCCAGATGCCATTCCAATTGTGAGATACTCATAACTTAGAATTGTTATTTGATTTACCACTCTTTGCTAATAGTCTCTCTAAATATCCTTAAGGAAGTTTCTTTTACAATAAATGCATGGTAGTATACATCTTATTTATTAAATTTACAGTGGAATTCTTCAATCCCGGTCAGCATATACAGTATGCCACAAATTTAAATAATGACATTCTATGTGGAACTTGTTATTGGGCTGGGAATATTTGACCTGGAATGCCATTAACTTAACTTATACATTTTAAAATCATGTTTGAAATGCTGCAAAACTAAGATTGTAGTGAATTTAATTTCAAAGTCATTTTGGATGTCCTTTCAAACTGTATGTGGTAATCCTTGATTTTTGCACTGATGCTAAATGTTAATGAACAGAGCCACAGTGTACCATTTCACCTAGAGCAATGAAAACATTAAAATCTCTTTAGAAGACTGAATAAAACTTTATTTTATAAATATAATCCTTGTTGAAGCTCTACATTTCACTGTACTTTTGAAATAAGAGCACATGGAAAATATGGAAGAGCTCCTTTGAGATAGCTAACTAAAGCTACAAAATGAGCACGGTACAGTATTTCCAAGGAACACGGTTCAAAAGTTGTACGATTACTACTAAGGTTGTTTTATTCTTTACCACATTTGGAACAGGAAGTCTGTGTTGTTCTTGAAGAATTCTGAAAAGCAATGTCACAGTCTGATGACCTCTTCTCCTCATTAAAACGTTCCCAAAGACAGCTCTCTGCATGATGTTTTGTAGCTTCAGCAGCCATGAACTAATTTGTACCTCTTATTTTGATCATGCACTGGTGAAAGAACCAAACAATATTTTTCTTTAAACACAGAGAGGTCTTTCAACAGCTCAGCATGCACTTCTACCCTCTTTTTAATCTTGGAGCACCTATTTATTTGCTCTTTTCACCACTAAATCTTCTTTGCTCCTTTCTGCCCCCCTGCAAAGCTGCTAGTTAAAATCTTCAATGTTTTTTCTTCATAGGCTTAAACCATTAGAAGGGTATTACCATAAAAAGGGAGACAAGGACTCAGAGACATGGTGCACCAGAATTTGCATTTCTAATTTTTAATCCAATTAAACTAAAATAATATTTATTTAGCTACAACCTTTCTATAATGGGTATAAATTCACTAAAGCTAATGGAAAATTTTCTTCCTGGAGGAAATTAGTTATAGGTGTTCACTGTGATAACTGATTGGTTCTGCATACTGAGTGTCTCCAGATTTTGCATATAGGTAATTAGTATTCAGCTAGTTGTTGTGTTTATTTTGCACACCTTCTTTTTTGTGCATGTGCAATTCATTATGCAAGTAATTTTTTGCTCTACATAGTGGATTCTGTATATGCAAATTGTTAGAGTGTCTAAGGGCAAGAGTTTTCAATACATACCTGGAAAGAAAGGCTGCATGTTTTGACATATTTGCATTACAACCAAGTGTTTTTTCAGACAGCTACTGAATAAATCTTACGGCATTATTACTTGTATTTCCTTTTCAATCAGTAGATTTTAATCGGTAATGAATACTTGGTGTACAAAGTATGCATTTTGTAAATCCAAACCCACCTAAACTCACAGAAATCCTCATTCTACTCCCATTGATTTTGGCTCAAGTAACAAAGACAGGCTTTTAGCCTCTCAGGTTTTTTTATAAGGAGAGAGGACAGGAACTACTTGGAGAGAAAGTACTAAATCTTGCCTTTTCAGGGGAGAAAAGTTCAGTGTTCTGACTCATGAGCCCAGGTATAGCTGCAAAATGGGAAATTCCTTGCCCAGAACTTTCCCCTGCACTCCTGTGTCCTGTGTGGGCACAGGTCCATGAGGGTCCACCCCCTGCCTCAGCAGACCCTGTGCACAGGGACTGCCAGAGTGCTGCCACTGGAGACTGCAAACTGGCACCTGGAATATCCACTCCTCTTGGGGAAAATCTGCCATAAATCACCATTCTTGCTCTCCCATCCTGACTGTCTGATTCCTGAACTTTGTGGCCCAAGCTACTAAGGGGTAGTCACAGGCTCTGGGAATGATGGCAAAGACTGCAATAACATTGAAGCAACATTCCCTGTATCCATAGCTCCCAGTCATGGCTATTCACCTTCAGAAGCATGTGGGAGAAATGAGATGTATTTTGCTCATTTATTTAATATTGTACTGGATATTGTTTTGAAGTATGAACCATTATATTACCTGGAGAAAATGAAGCCACAGACAGTTAACCATTCCTGGTTGCTGCTCTATATTCTACAAAACAAGAAAATTCAAGGTCCTAGGGCATGATGTTCTTATCTAAAAGATTATTTTTGGAATTTTGTTTTTAATTTCTTGGGCTGCAGGGAGTTTCTCAAAAGGACACATTAACAAAACAAACAAAAAAAAAAGTGGTTCTCAGCCAGATCTTGCATTACCCTTGGTGTAAATTTTTCAAATCCAAATAATCTTAACTTTACAGGAAAACTTCTACCTTGCATTATAAGAGGAACAGACATGCAAATAACAATTAAAATTTTCAGAAGTCCAAATAAGTAGGCAGTTATATTCACAATTTCTCTACTTAGTTATATGTGTCCTGTGTTCATGTATGGATCAGTGAATTGTCATCAAGTATGTTCTTGCTGATCTGTGCTGTCCAGTATTTCTACAAAAAGAATAGTGTTTTCTTCAGTACTATTCAGAATGAAGTCAAGGTTCTTCTAGCATGTTCCCCAGGAGACTATTTCACATTTTAATATGACTCCTCCTCCCTTCATATGAATAACATTTTGTTAGAAGATATAATTTATGCATTTTATTTTGAATAGGCATATGTTTTTCATAATAGAAATTTAATTGGATTGAATTTTATTATGGAGTATTTCTATTTGGTTTTTAAAATTAAGACTGAAATAAACAATATGGCCTACATTAAAGTGAATTCTAGCAAAAAAAAAAGTCTGTTCTGTGAACACATCTCTGACTGAAAATGGGCTATATACCATTAGACTGGTTCCCCATCACACTCTGGCAACTCTTGTTATGGCATATGTCTGGAGCAACACCACTTGCCCTTTTTGGGGAAGGATCACACTAAGGAACATTTAAAAAACATGCGTGCATGTGACTTGGTAGCACATCGTTTGTGAAGCAACTCTTGATTATCTTTCTTAGAAGAAAGCAAATGTCAACCTCCAAGATGGGCAAGAAGGAAGATACAGAGGAAAACAGACTAGTCAGCCTCACCTTGATCCCTGTGAAGCTGATGGGCCAAATCCTTCTGGAATTCATTTACAAAGAAGTTAATCTCAGGAAAATGACTGGGAGTAGTCATCATGAATTTCCAAAGAAGGAATAATTTCTGACCAACCTGGTAGATTTCTGCAGTGACATGACTACCTCATGAACAAGGAGAGAACAGTGGGTGCCTACCTTGACTTCAGTAATTGTCTACCTCAATTTTCAAAGTTGTCTGCCGTAGCAAACTCATAGGCACGAGGATGAAGTTCCAACTAGGCAAGTGGAGTAACAACTGCCTGAAGTGTTGGACTCAAAGTGGCACCAGCTAGAGGCAGTGGTCAGCAGCATAGCCCAGGGATTAACACTGGGTTCAATACGATTTAGCACCTTCATCAATGACCTAGATGATGGGCCAGGCTGCACTCTTAGCAAAACTGAAGATACAGAACTAGGAGGAGAAGTTAATATACCAGCTGGTTGTCCTGCCCTTTGGAGCGACCATGTGACATGGAGAAATGAGGCAATGGGAATCTCAAGAAGTTCAAGTAAAGATAAATAGCCCTGGGATTTAGAACAGCACTAACTAGTACAGGAAAGGAAATGATTGATAGGAAAGGAGCTTTGCAGAGGAGACTCTGGGATTTGTGGTAGACAATCAGGCAGCAATGAGCCCTGACAGAAGGAAGGTGAGTAGTCCTTCTTAGGCTGCATCAGGAACAGCATCATTGCCTGCAAATCAAAGGCAAGATCTCTAGCTCAACAGCTCTAGGAAGGTCACAGCAGGACTGCTGGTCCAGTCCTGGGCTCCCCAGTGTAGGACACACACAGGCTTACTGAGGGTAGTAAGGCAGAAGGCCATGAAGATGATGAGATAGGCAAAGAGGCTGAGAGGGCTGGGACTAGTCAGCCTAGAGAAGTCTAAATGCCTGGTGACAGAGAGTGAAGGAATAGAGCCAGACTTTCTCAGGAGGGCCCAGGGACAGGCCTAAGAGACAGTGGGCAGAAACTGAAATATAAGAAATTCCAATTAAACGTAAAAAAAACCATATTTTACTGTTCAAACACTGGACCAGGCTGCCTGAGGAGGTTGTGGAGTCACCATGCTTGGAGATATTCAAAAGTCAACTGCACATGGGCATGGGCAATATATAACTCACCTGAGGACGGAAGGTGGACTAGGGTTTGTCAGAGGTCCTTCAAATTCAGCCGCTCAGTGATTCTGTGTTTTTTCAGTGTAAGTGAATCACTGACACCATAAACAACTTCTGACACAATGATAAATGTTCTGAATTTTTTCATTAATCATGCAATAATCCCAGGGAAGCTCTGTAGCTGTTGTCCTCTGTTGTTTGGATTAAAACTATTTACCAGATGGGGAGAGATTCTATTTTCCACGATGAAATTATAAAAAGCCCTTGCAGTGTTTGGAAGGATGATGTCAGTGGATTGATGTGGCTATTTCATAATCTGGGTAATCCAAATAACCTCTACTTAGGGGTTAGACAGATGCACCAATTTGATGAAAATTTCTGTAGCTTTGGGAATAAATTTGCTCACAGCTAAAGAGAGCCTACTGCAGCAGGAATAGATTGGAATTTTGAAAGGAAAAAATCAATCCCACTCTGCTGGTCCATGCCTTCCTTGCCTAAAGTGTGGTGCTTATAATACAATCTCTGTTTATTATAAGATCTTCTGACCAGATCCAAACCAGTTAGGTCTGGACTTAAGGATGAAATATTCACCACAATTACATACGATGTATATAATTAAAAGGTTTTTTGCTCCATAAAGTAATTTTAGTTTAATTTACTAATTTACTAAGCTTCAAATTTGTTGAAACCCTTCCTTCTGATAAAAAACCACAGATAAGTGTATGACAAAACTGAGGATGTTTCTAAAGCCTTTTTCCCTAGAACTACTAGAGTTACTGAGGTAGCTATTGAACATGACACAGAAACAATCCCAGTTGGACTAAGCAGCTGCCTGTGACTGCTGTGTAATGGTTATGTTTCCATGCTGTTTCCTCTAACTGCTGGGATAAAGGAGTACACTTTGTTTATGAAAGAAAGGCTCTAGGGAAAAAGAAGTAGATGCCACACTGTACACCAAAAATGTAGATCCTTGCTCAGCTGCCAGAAAAGGTGAGAGGTGCATTAAGCATCCCAAGGAGAAAGGTTAAGGTGAAAAAAAATAAATAAATAAAGGCAATGTCATAATAGGGACATGCTAGAAAAAATCAAATCAGAAGGACATGAAAGAGTGGGGTTTGGTACATTTTGGGGCAGAGTGTTTTTTTTCTTTGCAAATAATACAAGCATCCAAAGGGTGGCCTCTTACTTGTTATGGGAGACTTGAATCACACACAGAAAAGTGTTGCAAAATAATGTCAGGAAGAAGAAAGTCCAGTAGGCTTTCAGAACATGCTGAACATGAACTTTCTTTTAGGAAGATGGAAGAAGGTGGTAAGAAGTTTGCAGATGTTTTATGACTGATTCTGACTAATAAAGAGGATCTGGTTAAAAAGTTTGAGGTAGAAAGTAATTTTTGTTAAAGTAATAAAACTAAACTATAAAGTAGACAAATCTAAAGAAAGGGAGGAATGAGAGCAGCTGAATAAGGACAATGGAGTAAAAAAAACCCCAGAATTCATCAGATTGAGGGAACTGGAAGGTAAGGTCTCTTGTGAAGTTATTCTAAGGGGAAAAACAAAGACTGCAACAGAGTTCACAGTTACTGAAAAGAACTATATTAAAGATTTAATGGTAGACTCTCATTATGTAAAGGAAACAAGAGAGGACAGTAAGAGACCAATATGGCTCCATCAGAAGCTCTCTGAGAGACAGGAAAAGAAAAAGAAAAACAGAAAAATCTAAATATAAATNAGGAAGATGGAAGAAGGTGGTAAGAAGTTTGCAGATGTTTTATGACTGATTCTGACTAATAAAGAGGATCTGGTTAAAAAGTTTGAGGTAGAAAGTAATTTTTGTTAAAGTAATAAAACTAAACTATAAAGTAGACAAATCTAAAGAAAGGGAGGAATGAGAGCAGCTGAATAAGGACAATGGAGTAAAAAAAACCCCAGAATTCATCAGATTGAGGGAACTGGAAGGTAAGGTCTCTTGTGAAGTTATTCTAAGGGGAAAAACAAAGACTGCAACAGAGTTCACAGTTACTGAAAAGAACTATATTAAAGATTTAATGGTAGACTCTCATTATGTAAAGGAAACAAGAGAGGACAGTAAGAGACCAATATGGCTCCATCAGAAGCTCTCTGAGAGACAGGAAAAGAAAAAGAAAAACAGAAAAATCTAAATATAAATAAAAATATAATAAGAAATACATAAGCAGGAACAAGGACCTACAAGCATAGATGTAAGACCATTTAATAATGTGCAGTGTAGATCAAAATGAATATGAGTTTCATCTAACAAAAAACATAAAATACAATAAGAAAAATAGTTTAGGAATGGGAGGACAGCAAGAAAAAGAATGCCTAGTACTTAACAAGGAAAGAAAGAGAACAGTAAAGGCTGAAAAGTTAGTATAATCTTTGCTTCAGCACCCACAAAGGGTGAGATTTGATCAGATATTGGTAGACAGTACACTTAGTAATGTTATTGGCACTGTTTTACATATCATTCCTGCTCACAAAATACAGAAATGCAGAGTACAACTAGATAAACATTGGTAAATAGGTGTGTAACTACCCAGGGAAAAGCACTCAGAAGGTAGCTCTTAAAAGTTCCCTGTCCAGTTGTGAGAAGAAATCAAACCACAGGCTGCAGACATCCTTTGCAGGCTGCATTCAGTAATTTCCTCAATGTTTTGGATGATCCACTAGAGAACATATTTGTTACATTTGCAGAGCTGTTCAAACTAGAATAGGCAACAAATGTTCAGCAGAATTTGGTTTAAGTTTTTTGGTAATAAACGGCACATCTTGAAATCAGCAGGGTAAAATTCAGTATAGGCTAAGAAAAGTGCTAATAAGGAATATTCAAGTGATAAAAACAATAGGGAAATAGTTGACTATGCAGCAATATTGAAAAAAGGCTTTGGGCTTTCAGTGAATCAGACATTTGATTTAAGCCAAGAATGTGATACTATTGTAAAAAGATATTCAAGGACATATTTTGAGGAGAATGATATACAAGCACAAGAACTGTTTAGTGTAGGAGACATCAGCTAAGTGGAGTGCTCATTTTTAGGTATTGTGATGTAATACAGAGATTACTTTTTTGGGAAATAGTCCAGTAGTTAATAATATAAGAGAAAATATTACCTCCAAGGTCTGTTAAAAGAAATATTCTGTTTTATGGAAAAAAATAGAAGAAATGGGAATATTCTTTCAATATATGAAAGAGCTTTATAGATAGTATAAAACCCACTGTCCTTTATGCCCTCTTCAGATTTCATAAAAACTAAAAGGGTTAAGATTTGCTATCAATAAGAACATTTTAAATTTTAAGATGTCTATGTATTTGAACAGGCTGCTTGGAAAACATTCTATTAGAGGTGTTTAGGAGTAGGTTTGATAAAGAGAATGACAGGGCTGAAAAATCCCCAATACACTATCTGGTTGATCTTCCTAGTATTGTCCTATACTAATTACTCTATCTTGATTTATTATAGCAAAGTTTCACTACACCACTGTTTCATTTATTCTTGAAAAATACATGCAGCATCTCCAAAAACACTTTATGACATGAGAAGCATGAAGAAATTTGCAGTAACAATGGTCAGATTTTTCAAATCAAGTAGCTAAAATACTAGAAGTGAGTGTTTTAAACAGAATAGAGTAAAAAAAAAATGGTGACTAGACAAAAATATTGTCAGGCTTTCCATATTTTAAGATTTAAAAAATTCAGGGCTCTCTTTTTCATCAGTCGTAAGTAACTTTCTTGTCAAGCAAGATTTTTCATATTTTTCCAAGTACACAATTGATTATCTCCCTTGCCTAGCAGCACTCTGCCACCGCACAATACTTTGACAAATCTGTGACTGAGAAATGTCTGGAAGTTTAGCCAAAATCTGAATTTAGAAGACCTGGATTTTTATGCACTGCTAATCTAGGTGTCATGTAAAAATTTTTCCCATTAATGAGTTCAGAAAATGTTGTCTTTTTTATTGCCTAAGCCAGCCATTTTTAAAAAGGGCACAGATATCCCATGCAATCCCAGGCACAGCCCTGGGATTAGTACCCCACCTCAGTAAATCCCACCATTCCTACATGTGGCTTTATATCATGTGCCACTTTAATAAACCAGTCCTAAAAACTCACTTTGCATTTTTCAGTTTTTGCAATCAGCACCTGATCTTGAACATGATCCAAGCCACCTTTACCTCAGGGAACATATTTTTCTTTTGCTCAACAGAAATAAGATGCTGTTGATGTATCATTGGGCAAATATCTTCATTCCCTGCACTGAGCTGGTTCACTCGCTGCTGAAACTGAGTCTAGAAGGCAATAGCACTTAATTAACTTTCTTCCATAAGGAAGAATGCACTGTGCAGCTTGTCTAAAATCTCATCAGTCTGAGAGTGAGAATTTAAGCCTTTCTGTTCTCACAAAGACCCATTAGTCTTGAGTCCTCGTAACACTAGCAGGGGAGTGAACAGCTTGTTTAGCCTCTACCTTCACAATGTCTCCAATTTCATGGGCAGTTTCCCCAGTAACTCAGACAAGAGTTAGAAAGTCTGACCTTGGACATCACCCAGAGGCAACCACCTGCTTACAGGACTGACTTCTGTTCCTTTTGATTTAATGGAAGGACAGACTCTTCTATTAAAGAGGTCAACTGATCCAAGAGGGACTCTGCTTACAGCCAGGAAAAAATCTCTGGTGCGATTTTGTCTAACAGAGGATGATTTTTTTCTTTTCTAATCCACTCACACGTATGGCCAAACTATTTCCGGTTCAAATATAGTTTCATCAGAGCTATAAATTAAACTCTCTCCGTGTGAAATATCTGAAAACAGTCCCAAAAACGTAGTTTGCATTATTTAGCTACTTAGTGATGCCAAAGGACTGGTTCTCACCAGAGTAAGAGTTGGACTTCTGAATGATTTAGTACTGAATGATTTAGCTATATGATACAGAATCTTGGCAAACCTTACATTTCTCTTAGGCTTAAAATCTAATTTAAATAACTGTTAGACCTTCATTACTGATTCTTCCTCCAAAGAAGCTTTTACTATTCACTCAGGGCCTGTTAAATGAAGGATACAGAAGGGAAGATTTCAGAGGAAAATTCCTGTAAGCAAATAGCAGGTAAAGGAACAGTTTATCACAATCCCATAGATTCCAATACAGAAAAAGTTGAGTCTCTTCTTTTGCTGATCTTACAGTAGAACTCCATAGTAATAGACCACACAGAGTTCTCACTAGTCTCTGGAAAACAGTAGTCAGGACTGTTGAGAACCTGGCTAGTGTAACCCAATTTGTGGGAGAAAGGCTTATCATGAGATTTATCTGGAGAGAGGAAGGACACTCTTCTACAATTCTAAGGAAGTAAATTTTACACGTGCTTATGGATAACCTCAATCTACCTGCCTACTCCTGTTTATGGACTACCTCAATCTACCTGCCTTCTTGATGACTGCTCTTTATAATAACTCCCAGTGGGTAAGGCTCAGGGTTCATGTACATTTCTTTTACTTTTCCCCTTTAATAATGTGTGAATTTTGCTATTATGAAGAACGCCCTCAAAAACTCTATGCTGAACTAAAAATCCATGGCACCTTTCCCTTTATTCAAAGATCTTTTGATGCACTGAGAATAATATAGTGTAGACTGAGTACAATAGTTTTAATATTACCTCTGAGGAACTGCTGTTTCCTGATTCTCTCAAGTTTCAGATCCAGAGTAGTACAGTTCCTCCTTGAGGTTGTTGTTACACAACCTGTGTTTCCCTGCTTCTTTACAGAGGCATTACTAAGTGTCTTTATCTGAAACCACTGCTGCTACTGGCCAAAAATATAACTCTCTTTCACCAACAGAAATGCAAATCAACATGTTTTGGTGATGTACTACTTCCCTACAGGGCCTTGGTATATCTCACTTTAGCTGCATGCCATATTATGGTTTTCTACATGGCAGGGGAGTTGGAACTAGCTGATCATTAAAGGTCCCTTACAACCCAAACCATTCCAGGCTTCTAAAATTATATCATAACACCTGCCCTCCCATGTTTTCTAGTCTGAAACTTTGCTTGGAAGTAGATGGTTTCCTGGGCTTTGGATCCTGAAATCAGTCTCAGCCTGCTCCCATAAGAAATTATTTAGCATATTACGAGCCTACCTGTACATACCTGTGTGGGTTTCTTTCTAAGGGTAATGAGTGTAATGAGATAGACAGGAAGATGGTTATTGTGTTTATTAAATATTATTTGGCCTGTCTATAAACATAATGGCATGTCAGTAATTGTTTTGATGCTACTCCCAAGAAGCTACTGAAACCTGCAGGTTCCTTCAACTGGCCAATTTCAGGGAATACTGCTCTCATTGGTGTCCTTGCAAGTCAATATCCCACTTCCTGGAGATTTAAAATTGCCCTGAGAAGGACTCAGGATTCAGAATCTCTATTGAGAGTAGTCAAAGTAAGCATTTTTCTTGCTAGTATGACAGTACAAATTCTAAAACCAAGTTGAGTTGTATCGTCATACATAAAATTTCAAAGATGAAATGTAATAATATTGGTAGTATCAGTAGTACAAATCCACTTAATTGACAGCTTTAATTCTGAAAAGTCTGAATTCTATGAATCTATTTTAAGAAAGGAAGGTTTGAGATACCTGCACATACTCTTTATAACATCTTCCATTCAAACATCTCAAAATTAATAAAATAGACGGCAATTATTATTTGACAAACATTATCTTTGTTTTATGTTAGGCAAGGAATCTGAAATAAATTAAGCAATTTACTTGCCAGATAAATGAAACAATAGGAAAAAACCAAACACAAAATAAACTCCTCCATCCATAATGAAATTATATTAATTATAATGTATTATTTAAAGACAACTATGAAGACATAATTGAATCTTCTGCAAAGGAAACAATTTTATTTTGTCTGGAAACATTTAATTTAGGGTTTAAAGAGAGCGAATTTCTGTTCAGTCGTGCATGTCCTGATTTTGATTTTACGGCAACAGCATTTTTAGTTCCTGGCATTTTTAGTATTTTACTTTTTCTCCACTAGATGTCCCCAGCCAGTCACAGTACAGTTTGCTTTCACTGATCGGATATTCGTAATCTGAAAAGGTAGATACTTCCTTTGAAGTGCATATTATTAAGATATCATTATTAATGAATTTCACTCCAGAGTCCATTTTATCTGGAAGATTAGCAAGACAGGTCCTCAAGAAGAACACAACGATTAAATTCTCTGCTTAAGACATAGCTGTTTCCCAATTTAGGAAGCAATTAAGAATCATGTATGCTTTCTTCTCTGAAAATACTTAAGTAATTAAAGTCTTAAAATAAATGAAAATCCTTGTTTTACAAATCCTTCCATATCAAAAGGGAAGCCCTAGCAGGTTTTTTTTTTCCTGTTCCTCGGTTACTTTCAAAGGATGTGTAACAGTTTCACAGAACTCTTCACAGCTGACTGAGCTAACAGCAGGAGTCTTGCTTAATTTGAGTTTTAATGGATCTTTAAAGTGAAATGAGACCAAAATCTGGAATGACCACAAATATCATTTTACGCCTTTCCCACCTCCCCAAACTTTAGGAGGTTGGAAACAAAACTTTTCTATTAGACTTTAAGAGAGGTAAGCTGTGCTAAAGTTACTTTTGCCTTTTCTGAGCTGCAGTGAGCTCTGCGAGGCTCTCGGACTTTGCGAACCCCCAGCTGTAGGCACTGGATGTGTCTCTTATTTTGAGGGATGCAATAAGAATTTGTAGAAGGCAACAGGAGGTCTTCAACTCCATTTAGCAGCATGTTGCTGACTCTCAAGGGATCAGCTAAAATGTTAGTGCTGTGTAGATGAGCAGCTCCTGTACTCGAGAGGAAAATAAGCAAAAAACAAAAGCAAGTACTCTGCAACTCACTCGTTCCCTGGAATAAACACTGACTAGGGGCCCACAGCCTCCCAGTGGTTTCATCAGCACAGCCACCGGGACTCACTGTAACAATAAAAGGCATAATTTTGCCAACACAAACAATGAATAGATGTGAGAAACAGTGAAAAAGAAAGCCCAGTGCTCTTGTTGCCGTCCATTTGTTACAGTTAGTTAGGTAACTTAGTTACTTCCAGAACTCAAGTCAGATACTCTTTGCTACAGGAACGGGGGACTTTGTCTGAGTTTGTTTTGTTTAGTTTTTTTTTCTTTTGTTTAAAAGGTTTGAAAGAATTTTACGGTGGAAAAATTAAAGATGAGTTGGCTGTGAAGGCTGCTGAGAGGCTTTTTTTTGCTGTTCTTCTGACAGGAATCTTGCAGGGTTTGTGTAGGGTTTGATTATGGAAAGACAATTAAGAGTCTAATCTGCAGGTGGTTCCTCTCAAAGCTTTTTCCTCTATAGCCCTGATAATCAGTGCTTTCCCCAAAAAAGATGGTGAAACAACAGTATTACAGGAACTAGGGAAGCAAAATCCAAGCAGTCAAAAGCAGAGTAAAAGAGAATAGAGTGAAATATTTTCAAAACTTTCTGTGGTTTTCTCTCTTTTCATGAAGTAAAGCAACAAAGGGATTCCCCTGTGCCAGGGAAAATCGTCACTGACCCCACTGCAGCAGCTTTCCTGTCCCCTTATGAGCCCACAAGGAGTTCCCGGCTGCTGTCACCTGCAGCAGCTTGTGCCCAGGCTCTGGCGCTGAAGCCTCTCGAGTCAGACTGAGTTTTCACAGTTGTCAAACTTTCCCACACCTCCCACTTACGCAGCTCTGTGGCGAGGCAGGGAAGGGCTCTGGGGCTGGCGTGTTTTCAGTGTGTGAGACAGCCCCGAGCTGCCCTGGCTGGGCTGCCACGCTGGGGGACTGGCCTGGAGAGGCTGTGGCCCCTCACCTGTCCTCACAACACAAGGATACTGGGAGCAGAGTTGTCCTGCTCTGCTCACCCTGCCTCACCAAATAGTTTCCCCCTCCCACAGCAACATGCAGCCCCAGTTGCTTCTTGCTTAGGCAGAGAAATCAAACAGAAACATTGATGTCACAAATATCTCAGAAAAGGTAGCCACCCTGGCTAAACATAGGCAAGATGAGATCTGGCCTTTTTCTTTCAATCTTTTTTGACTTTAACAACTGGAGTAGTGTGCATCCTCTTCCACATAAAACGAGCTGCAGGCAGCACCTTGTGAAAGAACTGTGTGAAGTAGAAGCAGTTTGATACTTCTTTACTTAGGCCTCAAGTAAATGAAGCCAAACAAATGGCAATAAATGGCTTGGGCATTAGTCCAGATGCAGAAGGGTTTACAGCACAGTTTTATTGCTGTCTTCCTGTGTCACCTTCAATTCCTTGAAGAGCTGCCTCTCTGAGCATCCCTGACGGCAAAGCAGAGCTAATATGCAACTGTCCTAATTCTGAGTCTGTGAGAGAGTGTCAGCTTCTAGTCTTTTTTATATGTTCTGTATGCTCACTGAATCTTATATTGACTAACAAACAGAGTGAGGTAAGTTACCACAGAGTTAATGTTTCCCTGAATAATGTGCAAAGGTTGACTTTTACCTCCTCTGTAGTCTAAAATTCATAGAAGCATCCCAATACATCCAAAACTGAGAGCTGGGGTCTTTGATTGTCTGGATTTTCTCCAAAACTAGGGCAGAGTATCTGAAATAACACAGTGCAAAATTTCTGTGACACTTTTTTTTTTNNNTTGGTAGAAATAGTATTCAGAGCTTTCAAAATGTAACTTGCTCACAAGGGATGTTTGACAATGTAAAAGGAGAACATTTCCTCCCTGAAGTTCACGTGGTAGGCTGACTAAAGCTCTCTGGGGGTTCCCCTTCTGCAGACATCAAGCAGGGGAAATATTGCCAAATATATCAGATCATCTCCTTTCTTCTACTTTTTCCTGTCTGCAGACAGAACTCCCCTTTGATACCCCATAGAGTTTATCTGGTGGACAAGGTAAAAACCTCAGCTTTTCTTTTTGTCATATGCTGCACTTATAAATCTTTCTCTCCACATACCCAACTTCTCTGCTTTGTCTTCTCCCTATTAGAAAACCATATGCTTCCTCAGTGGTTCAAGTGTCCTGATGCCATAAGGCAGGGAAAGTTCATTGACTACATAATCCTCATTATCCTCTTCTACAGAGCTGAGCTCTGCTTTATTTATCCTTCTCATCTTTTTCCAGACTACATTCATCTTGCTGAAAGTTCATGTGTGGTCTAAGCTCGCCATCTAGGCTCCTTGATGGAGACATAGAAAATGATTCATTTCATGTCTGTTTTAAAACTTCAGAGGATAAAATTACTCACCTTGGAAGGAGTTTTTCTACTTCTTACCCTACCATCCCATACTCTATCTTCTCAAGAGGAAGTCTAGACAAAAGTTTGGACTGAATGGTTAACATGCTTTGATGAAAATTAGATGGGATGACTTTCAGACCCACTTATAAAACCTTCCCCTTGGGTAGTTGCTCTGCTCCTCCATTCACCAGTAGTTTGGAAATTGCAGAGGCATCTCAAGGAGCCTCAAAAGGAAGGAGGCATGTCATGATTTATAAAGCTTGCAAAGCAGTTGATCCACTGAGCCAAAAAAGGACTGGAAATACTATACAAATATTGGAAAAGGTTAGTGTTGCCTGTCATGTCTGTGTCTCTGCAAAAGATGTGTGTCTGGAAAAAGGGGATACATTACTTCCAAGAACCTCCACCATCTCACCCCTTCACTGCTCAAAAATTACAAGTTAGAAACCGAGAAAACACTAATTTAAATTACACCTTCAGAAAGGACATTCAGATTACCATAACTAAAGACTCCATTCACAGGCCAATTAGCTCACACAAATATCAAGGCTAAAGTCATGCACAGATTGACATAAATCTACAGCTCCAGGATCCTGGATGAGGAACTTCCAACATGAGTTCTATTTTGTATAAATATGTGACACACAGTTGCATATAGGCCTAAGGCCTTTCCTGCAGGAAACTCATAGAATATTTTACTTGATGCAGAGCTCGTGAAATAGGAGAAGGTGATCTTTGCTTACATTTTGCAGAACCAGAAGAATTTTTGTACTTGTATAGAGGCAGTTGGGAATATCATTTACCATTTGTAATTTTTAATTTCCCATCTTGAAACAGCATAAACAAATTAAATAAAAATATTAATATGAAAATGTAAAGAGAGTGATAAATACTTTATATATTTTCTGTAATAACTGGTATTTTGTTCTGTATAAAGACTCACAGAGAGAGTGTTTTGAAAATTCCCAACTATACTAATATGTTTTATATTTTAATAAAGCCTCCTAACTACACTCTTGTGGTTAAAATAGTATTATTTCATGATATTATGAGGCATTAAAATGTATTATGGCACAGAGTTCAGATGGGATTGGGTGGGTTTCCCTCTGAACTCCACAGTTTTATTTTATCTTTTTATACTCTATAACTCCTATGTTCTTGAAAGATGAAACTCAAAAACCTTGCTGTGCATAGGATTTTAATGAAGTTTTCAGAAAAGAAATTGTTATTATTAACACAACCTTATAGATGGTCTGAACCAACTCTCTTTCTCCTGTCAGATGTAATACTCTTCCAGAACAGACCATGTTTTGATCATGGATATAATAAGCCCATATTCAGGAATATTCTTCATCAGTTGTACAGAAGTTGGTTAAGTTTTTGTGTCCCTTGCACTCTCACTCATAAGTATATATTTAAGTGTTGGGGAAATTGAAGGATTCTGAATTTTATTTTCTGGAAAAAAATATTATTTTAAATTAGTTTAGGCTTAAAAAATTTTATTTCCCTTGGAAGTTCAATTTTAATAGCTCTGTTAGTTACCTTTCTAGGAGTTCCTTCTGAATGTAATTCTCTTTTCTAAGATAAAAGCTACCAGACCATCAGATGTTCTGCTAGACCTCAGGCAGGTCTCACTCTCTGTATTAAATCATTACAAACTAAGGAACACCTTTAAAAGATGTTCATCTCACTCTTCTTTTTTTTCTCTTTTTTTGGATGAAAATTAAAATATTCCCAAGAATTAAGAGTAGTGAAGAGGAAATGACAGTAATCCTCTGGGAGTTCCTAAAAGCAGCCCTCAAAGACAAAATAAATGCTTTTTTGAAAGGCATAGAACTGCACAGAGCTTATGATACTTTAGGATCATAATTGCACATTTTAAGGTATGCAACACAAAAGATCCCCCAGGAATATTGCTAATATCTGCAAAGTGCAACAGATCATAATAATTTTAGTAACTGCAATAATAATAATAATA
>VZRX01023362.1:78886-107949 GCA_013398075.1 Notiomystis cincta | reverse complement strand
TCCAGCTCTGCTCCAGCCCTGCTCCAGCCCTGCTCCAGCCCTGCTCCAGCCCTGCTTCAGCCCTGCTCCAGCCCTGTTCCAGCCCTGCTCCAGCCCTGCTCCAGCCCTGCTCCAGCCCTGCTCCGGCTCTGCTCCACGGCTGCAGGGAGAGCAGGCCTGGAGGAAAGAGGGGCGAATCCCCTGGAAAGTGTGCTGGAAAGTTGGCCACCTTCAGGGAAGATCCTGCTTGGCCCTCCTGCAGCACAGAGGGAGACTGGTGGGAAAAACTCTGGAGATGAGGTTTTTGTAAGAGGAAAAAAGGGAGAAATTCCCGGAGGTTTCACACATCAGCTGCTCTTGGCCCTCCTAACCCAGACCCAGGTCCTCCCACAGGTGAGGTCTCACCTTCTCCCTGGCACAGAGCCCAGCACTAGCCCAAAGACAGGGTTTGATAGCCCCAGGCAGCTGGGGGAACATCAATTCCCTCCCCCCCAGCCCTGCTTCACTCAGATTCCCCCCTTCCCCAGACCTGCTGGGATTTGAGCCACACAAAATGCACATTTTAACTTCTTAACAGTAAAGATGTCACCTCACAAAGGAAAGGTCTGCATGGGTGGAGAGAGCAACATCCTTGGCTGGGTTTACTGGCTTTTCCCTCCCTTTTCTTTCCACATTGTCCACAGCAGCCCCTGGGCATCCCCACTCTCTCCTGCAGCCACCTGCAGCCTCCCCAGGCTCCTGGAGCCCTCCTCACTCCGTGCTGTGGTTGTTATGGAGCGTTTCAGAGCTCTTTCCCTTGCAGGAGATACAGGAAGCAACACAGGGCAATATCTCATGGAAAAGGAGAGTGGAAACAGCCGTGCTGGAAGGGATCACGGGGCCAGGGACAGGGAGGGGAGGTCTCACCCAGCATCCCACCCACGCCCCAACATCCTCCCCTGTGGGAAGGGCAGGCATGGAAGGAGCACCTGGCCACCAGAATATTTGGCTGTGCCACAGCCCAAGGAGCTGCTGGGTGTGATGAAGGCCAGGAATGGGGAAGTTTAGAAAGTGGACTGTGGAAAACTGTCTGGTGGCTGCTCAAAGCCTCCCTCATTCCAAAACAAACAGCACAAGGGGCTGTGGGGCTCCCACACGAGTGGGGTGCAGTGGGACACTGCAGAGCCAGCTGGGAATGGCTCAGGCCCTCAACCCTCCCTGCCTGGGCTGCTCCTGGCCTGCTGGAGAAGTGTCCAGTGGGAGGATGTCACATCTCCCTGGCTGCTGCCCATGATCCCGAGCACTGACCCCATCTCCTCACCCTACCTCTGCTCAGCTCACTTGTGGTGCCCCAGACAGTCCCAAAATGCCAGTGCCCAGCGTGACCCAGGTGTGGAGGGCGGTGTGGGCAGTGGCCACGAGCCCTGCCATGAGATGTGCCACTGTTCTCCAAAGAATATCCCCTTGTGCTCCCGGGCAGCCCCCTCGGCTGAGGGACTGGGGGCAGTGGGGCAGGGTGGTGTCAGGGACAAAACCCACCAGTGTGGAGTCCCAGACACAAAAGGGCCATGGAAGGGGGGCAGACAGGGCTCCCTGCAGGGTGGAGTGATGGCTCCGTGCCAGGGTGCCCCAGAGGCTGCCCCTTCCCTGAGAGTGGCTCTGGGGACACAGGGGAGGAGTGGCACACTGGGGACACAGGGGAGGAGTGGCACACTGGGGACACAGGGGAGGAGTGGCACACTGGGGACAGGCCGAGGGGGACTGGGGTCTCACACATCTGCAGGTCCTTGGCTCAGCACGGAGCAGCTTGGGTGGCAGGGAGCCCTCCTGCTGCATGGCAGCATCTCCTGCTAAGCTGGGGAGGCACCAGGCGGGCACTGGCTTCAAGCTGCGTCAAGAGTTTATTTTTCCAGCTAAAATAATTTAATTCAGTGGAAATTCTTTCTTTTCTCAACTTGTCTCCTCCTGCAACCAGCCCATCCTGGGGAATGGCTGATGAGCTGGATGGGAACCAGGCTGGATGGCAGGTCAAGTCAGCAGGCACAGGAAAAGCCAGCATTTATGTCATTTATTTTCCTACCAAGCATAGCTGAGCTGGGGGGGGGTCTTGTTTTCTTCTCCCCAGCAGAAACCTAAAGCCCAAAATGCCATTTCTAATGGAATTTATTATTCCTGATGTCACAGCACAAGAGGATAGGTTGTACTTCCAGCTTTTTACAATCCCAACAGGCAGCATGGCAAAGGTGGAACAAGGTGCACTGAGTTATGGTAAAAATAATCAGGTAACAGGTCCATTGATGCAGCAAAATCCACTCACCTGCTCAGGGCTCAGCAAATCCCTCTCCCTGTGAAGATCCTTGTACAGCAAAAAACCAGCTGGGATCCTTGTGGGATATGGAAAATTTGGATATCAGAGCTGAGCCATCCACTTGTGGTTTTGTTAATGTCTCCTGAGCAGCAGAAGTTAATGAGCCTGTGGGGAAAAAAAAATAGCTTGAAATTAAATTCTTCATACTGAGGTTGCCAGCTATACATTACATTGAGTAGGACAGTTTTCACAGTGAAATGTGGCATGATTAAAACCATCTTTGTAAAGGATTAACTGCTCTAAAGCAGCTACATGTCTGCTCTGAGGTGGTAAAACCTCCCCAAATATGTCTCTAATCATATGTATAATAACCACATTAATAAATCAGAATAAAGACATATTGGGGTGGGCGTGGATTCCAGAGTGCACCTGGTGGGTTTGTGCAGGGGGAAGTGGGGAGGGAGAAAAACCCCAACAGGAATGAGAGGTTTGAAGGAAACCCAGCTGTGGTCTGTGGAAATCCAGTGGTGTGTGAACGTGTGTGGAGACACAAGTGCCACTTCCCTGGGTCACAGCTGACCACGGGCTGTGCTCCAAGGATGCAACCCTGCCCAGGCCTGTCCTGCACTTCCCACCTGCTGAAACCCCAACAGAGAAACACTTCAGCTCACAGTTAAAGCATAAAAGCACCCAGGGCAGTCTCCTGTGGCTGCTCCAGGGTTTTTCCTGCTGTTTTGGTGCATTCCTCACCCAGCATTTCTCCTGGGGATGGATTTGGGGCAGTGGTACCTCACTGTGAGCAGAACCCCCGGGTGCAGAGAAGGCATTTAGCAAAAATAAACGCCGAGACAGAGCTTGAAATGTTTATTTTCCAACTCCAGGCCATTCATCCAGTGACACCACTCAGTTCCAGTGAGCCTCCCTCTGTTTATATCAGATGATTAATGAGACACAGATTGTCTTTAGCCCTGATGGATGTCACAGTCACCAGGGTATGAATTTGGGCTCAGTGTCCCAGTTCTCCTCCCACCTCTGCCTGCAGTTACCACTCCATCCTCATTGACCCTTGTTCTTCCCATTTCATGCAACCCAAATCAAGATTCTATTACAATATTTGTTTTCTGCCCTCTTCATGTGCCCTCAGCAATCAGCAGTGCTGAGGCTGGAACCTCTGACAATGTGGGAAGGGGTCTGAGTTGAAGGAAAAGTGAAGGGACAGATCCTACAATAAAAAGGGAGAGATAAGGGACAAGACCATTTGGGGTTTGCCTGCCTGAAGCATGAAAGGGGACAGAGATCTGCCAGAACACCCAGGCTGATGCTCCAGTTTGCAGCAACCACCAGACACCACAACCAGGGTCAGAAAACCAGCCTAGACCCAGGGTGATGCCACTGTCAGAGGACAGGGGCTGTCCCTGCTGCAGGAAATGCACCACAGCTTCAGCATCCACCAGGTTTCTATCCTGCTGGGCTGCTGAGCTGCTCAGTCCACACTCAGAGTCCCAGAATGGTTTGGAGGGAATTGCAGCTTCTCCAGTTCCACCCCCTGCCACAGGCAGGGACACCTTCCACTATCCCAGGGTGCCCCAAGCCCTGTACTGGACACTTCCAGGGATCCAGAGGCAGCCACAGCTTCTCTGGACACCCTGTGCCAGGGCCTCACTGCTCTCACAGGGAACAATTCCTTCCCAATATCCCTCCATCCCTGCCCTCTGCAGTTTGAACCCATTCCCTCTTGTCCTGGCACTAATGGGCCGCCCTGTGCAGCACCAGGATCACTGGCATGGGGTGGGATTCCCATTTTTCCAAGGGGAGGAGCTTTAAACTGGACTTGAAGGAGGAGGGAGCAATCCAGGCTTGCCCAGGACACGCTGTCTCCCAGCCCCAGGGTTAGGGGGCTGTGCTGGGTACGCTGCAACACACGTGAGGTTCCACAGAGGTGAGGCAGAGGCAGCAGGAGCCAAGAGGGAAACCCCAGGGAAAGACCTCAAAGAATGAAGGGATGTTCCTCAAAGAATGTGACCTC
Organism: Notiomystis cincta; assembly: GCA_013398075.1. NCBI lineage: Eukaryota > Metazoa > Chordata > Aves > Passeriformes > Notiomystidae > Notiomystis > Notiomystis cincta. Next base: position 103,657 of record VZRX01023362.1, on the reverse strand, counting down.
CAAAGGTCCCTTCCACCCAAACCCTTCTGGGTTTCTGAATGGGCTGGATTGAAACCAGATTGAATGTGTCACTGCAGCAATGCCTTTGCATCCCCCCAGAGCACAGCTCCAGGCAGGAGCAGTGCACACATTTCTGCAGCACTCAAAGCTCAAATTGAAAAGCTGCCATTAACATTAAAAGGGGAAAAATGGCTTTTTAAGAACTCCATACGTTTCTATTTCTTTCCCCTTCCTTTCCTTCTTTCTGATTCACCCTTCTGATATTTTGCTTGGACTCCAACCCTAATGCATTCATCCTTCTTAGCACATTTTTGGGCTCTTTCCACCATTGTTCTTGGAAACTTTTTTTTTAAGGACATATATTTAGATATACAACCTGGTCTCCCATGTTAAAAAAATCCTACCTCAGGCTGGGAAGGGAAGAGCAAAAGGAGCTGGAGCCAAGGATGTCAGGGTGACAGGACCTCTGGGTGCCAGCAGAGGAGGGGGCATTGCCACAGGACATTTATCTGTGTCCAGCATTTGATGGCTCTGTCTCCAGCATGGAGGGGCTCCCAAAAGCTTTGCTGGCACCAGTGCAGGGCTGCTCACTGCAGCTGCCCCTGCAGCCCCCATCAGGGGAGAAAATGGAGTGGCCAGAGCCCCGTGGCTCCTCAGCATCCCTTTGCACCTCCCTCCAGCCCCTGACCCCAGGGGGAACAGAAGCACATCCCAAAATCCTGTATCACACACAAATGTATGTAACACATACATTTGCAGCAAGGTTTTGGGGGTGGGTTGGGGCTCCAGTGGCCCCAGTCACCCCACACTGGTTCCCTGTTTGAGCAAAGTGGGGCCATCCAGTTTGCTGCAGATGCCACCTGGGGCTGGTGGAGGGGCTGGGTTTGGCCAGCCTGGTTTTAGCAGCCCCTGAGCACTCAGCCCTCACCCAAACATGTCATTCTGAGAGGCAGGTTGGAGTCCAAGAAGCACTCGCAGGCTTTTCATAAACACACTTTAATAATCTTCATCAAGAATTTTAATACAGAGCGAGCTGCCTGCCAGGAAATGCATTTACACTGTCAGCTGCAGAGAGAAATAGCCCTGCACTGCTGCTCAATACCAGAAACACCCTCCCTCCTCCCAGCTTTTCCTCTCTTCCTCTTTGGATGAAGTGTGGTGCTTTGGGAACTGGAGGGGCTAAAACCCTTGGCAGGGAGCCAGGCAGCTCCCTGGAGCATTCCCCAAATTGGGGCAGCCCCTTTGCCTTGCCCAATGCCACCCTGCTCCCACCTCCTGCCAAGCTGGACCACGCCTGGCCTCGTGCTTCACCTCTCTTTTTATTTTTTGAGGGGTTTTGAGACTGAAAACAGCATTTTCTTCCTGTGCCATTGACCTGCTGAAGGTGCTGCTGTTGGTGATGGCGAGGGAAGGGTGTGTTTTTAGGCTATGGGAGGAACAGGGGTTTGTGAGCTACGGATACAGTTACAAAGGCTTTTCTTTCACAGCAAATATTAACAGGATCAGAGCACATTTCCTTGCTGGCTGTGGTATTGAGCAATTAAAGGGATTAATCGAGGGCTTTGCCATCCTCTGGCTCATCAGGTTTTGGTTTGTGCCAGAGGCAAAATACCCAATTTGATGTAGTCCAAACCCAGAGGGCTGGAACGGTGGGAATCACATTTTACAGCTTTTTCCCAACAGCTGAAAACACTCTGGCTGTACCCACCCTCCATGTGCTGCTCCAAGACACCCACACCCCTCTCAGCCTGCTCTCCCCAGGGATGGAGACCCCTCTGTGCCTCGTGCAACAGCCCCAAAGCCAAGGGTCACCTGCAGGGAAGGGCCTGGAGAGCAGAGAGGGGAAGGGGAGGCTGGAGAAATACCCCAGGGGCACTTCAGCATCAGCAGCTCCTTCCCCACACTGACTGAGTCCTGTATTACATGCGAGGAGGACTTTTGAGCACCAGTTCCTGGGCAGTTTGTCTATTTATAAATCTGTTCTCCAAAGGATGCAAACCCAACCTCGATGCAGTGAAAGGAAGTGCCGAGATTAGAAATCCACAGAGCAGATGTCCTCTCTGAACCTCACTTAGCAGAGGTGGGGAATGCCAGCTTGCCAACAGGAATGGCACTGCCACCTCCACTGCTTCCCTTCTCCTTGTGAAGTTCTGGCCTTATTTATTTGCTCAAGATGAAAAAAGCTGGGGGAAGCTGCCCAGCAGAAATACCAACCCTGTGCCAAGCGTTTTGAAGTCGCAGCACAAACCACCTTTCACAGGCAGGGGTGTGGGGGGAAGAGGTAGAGAAAAGGTCAGTTCTGCTGGAGGAAACCCCCAAAATGCTTTGAAGGGCTGAAGGGGTTTTTCATCTCACACACAGTTCCATGGAGGGTCAAAGTGCCTGATGGATTGGGGGAAAGAGTGATGGGAAGGATGGATGGGAGGTGCCTGTGTGGTTATGGGTCCAGCTCTGCCACTGCCAGGGAGATTCAGGCTGCAGAGCAGAATCCCAAAATAGTTTGTGTTGGAAGGGACTTTAAAGTCCATCCAGTCCCACTCCTGCCCTGGGCAAGGACTCCTTCCACTATCCCAGGTTGCTCCAAGCCCCATCCAGCCTGGCCTTGAGCACTCCCAGGGATGGGGCAGCCACAGCTGCTCTGGGCACCCTGTGCCAGGGCTTGCCCACCCTCACAGTAATAAAAATAAACCTTAAAATCAGTAAGAATTTAAAAGGCACAATCCCAAAAAACCTCTCTGCAGCAGACAGGAAGCTTCTCTGACTTTCTAAGAGGTGCAGTGTGCCTGAACATAGAGAAAGGAATTATTGTCAATAATGACCTTCTTCAGCTCTTCAAGGCATCCCCAGAACTCAGAGCATCACATTCCCCAGAGTTCACTCCCCTCTCTGCCCAAGGGATGCTCCAAATCTGGGGCAGTGCCCACCTATCTGCCCCCACTTGCAAACTCGAGGCTGTGGCACACTGGCAGCAAGATCTGTCAGGAACTGATGGCCCCCAGGCCTGGGAGAAAAAGAAACTTCTGAGAGCCTTCAGCTGTGCCACAGGACTCTCAGGGCTGCGAGCAGGAGCTTCCCTGGCACCAGCGTTTTCCCATCCTTGTGGCAGCTCCTCCCTGTGCCTGAGGCATCCTTAAAAAAACGAGCTCTGGAGCTGCAGAGCTGCCAGTACCACGCACTGGGGACAATGCAGGTATCCAGGTGCCTCCCACAGGCTGGAAGCAGCAGGCTGCACTGCCACGGAGCTGCTGCTCCCCAGGGGCTCAGCTTTCCACCGGCCGAGCGAGATGTTGTACCTTGTTTGTGTTTCTATGGAATTACCCTCCCTGCTGGCTCCCATCCTGCAGCCCCCACCAGCTACATCTCCACGAGGTTAATTTCAACATGAAAAACAGCCTCCCAAGAGCAACTGTGGTTGATTTAAAATAATAAACCCGAAAATCTCAGGTTTGATGACTAATCCCCGGAGACCGGTTTAAATTAGTGCTAGCCAATCGGCCACGAAAGTCGTGGGGAAAATTCCTGCTGGACTTCTCTCCTCAGTCCACTCCCTGGCTTCATTTTCCATCCCCAGATCCTTCCAGCCTGCAAACATATACAGTGTTGCCGAGGCAACTCGGAGAGGAGATATATGTACATGAGAAAATGAGACAATCTCTTTCCTCCCTGATTGCCTGGAAGGTGGAAAATGGAAACCTATTCTAGTCCTAAAGCTGTCAGCTTGTAGCAGACCCACTCCCAGCCCAAACTGCTCTTCAATATGCCACCTCCAGCTCCCATGGAGGGTAAATCCCCTCCCCTCATGGGTATCCATAGTGCCAGCTCTCTCATCCCATGGGATGCTCAAGACTCACAGACTCACCAAAAAATGTGCTTTGCCCAAAGGTGTTTTGTGTCTTGCACACACCAGGTGCCTGACTCCTCCACCTTCCAGGAGCCCAGGTTCATGTGTGAGCTCCAGTGTAAGAAGTAAACATGCTTCCACTCTAGTCTGGCCCAGAACTTTCCTCAGATGGGCAGGGACACCACCTGTGGTCTTTGGAAAGTTCCTGCATCTCAGGGCTCCAAGCAGAGCATCTCCTTCGTGTGGTGTCTCACACCACCTTTAAATCCTGCTCTGAATTCCTGCTGCTCTGCAGAGCATCACCCTTTGCAGCCCTGGGTGCCCTTTGCAGATCCTGGGTGCCTTTTGCAACCCCTGGGTGCCTTTTGCAACCCCTGGGTGCCCTTTGCAGCCCCTGGGTGCTTTTTGCAGCCCTGGGTGCCCTTTGCAGCCCCTGGTGCCCTTTTCAGCCCCTCCCCTGGTGCCCTGCGCCGCCCCTGGTTGCTTTTTGAAGCCCCTGGTGCCCTTTGCAGACCCTGGGTCCTTTTTGCATCCCTGGTGCCCTTTGCAGCCCCTCCCTTGGTGCCCTTTGCAGACCCTGGGTGCTTTTTGAAGCCCCTGGTGCCCTTTGCAGCCCCTCCCTTGGTGCCCTTTGCACCTCCTGGGTGCTTTTTGCAGCAGTGTCCACTACCTGGTGATGTCCAGCTGTAAAGGCTTCATGAGTTGGGGATATCCTTCTGCAGGGGTTCAGGAGGATGGGACACCCCTTCCCATTGGAACTGAGGTGGAAGATGGACTGAGCAGGGCCATGGATTCAGGGGCTTCCACCGTGATGGAACAACCAGAGCTAAATCTCCTTCCTACCCTCCCATGGCTGAGCATGAGCTGAGACTGGAGGCTCCTGGGGAGCCATTCCTTCAGCTTAGCCACGAAGTCCTTTGGCTGAAATGCCATAAAAAGCTTAAAACCAAACTGCAGCTTTCTCAAAAGCAGCACAGGCTTTGCCACAGGTCTGAACAGGGCCAAGAAAACCCCCCTTGCTTCCAGTCCCACAGCATTTCTTTCAGTGAAGTTCCTCCTCTGATATTTCAGAGATTCCCAGAATGGTTTGGGTTGGAGGGACCTTAAAGATCATCCAGTGGAACACCTCCCACTATCCCAGGTGGCTCCTAACCCTGTTCAACCTGACCTTGGACACTTCCAGGGATCCAGGGGCAGCCACAGCTTCTCTGGGCACCCTGTGCCAGGGCCTCAACACCCTCACAGTCAATTTGCCCCATCAAACAAAAGACATTGCTGTTAAACCCCACTGTCTCCTGTGCCAGGGGCATCACCAGATCCATCCTAACCTCATTTCCCATCAGGATTGTCATTTGCAAAACCAGGACAGCAGCATCACCACCCCCTGAGCTTTCAGAAACATCCTTTGGGAGCAGCTGTGAAATGCAAAACTGGGGTAGCAGAGGACAGAGCATCATTACTCATGAAGACAAGGTGAAACATGCTTTGCCAAAGCGTGAAAAATATTTATATCCAAATACAAAATATCTCTCAAAATTTGCAGTTCCCTGCACGCTCTGGAATCTGAACTGTATTTGTGGGAATGGCAGTGAAGGTAAAATGATTCCTGCTTTTAAAATGTGCCCGTGCTGGGGTGAAAGAGAAGATGAAGTGAAAAAAAAGGGTGGGAAAATGGGATTTGTTCTGCTTTTTAAGGCACTAATGGTTTGACTGAAAAGCCTCACAATCTGTAACATGCAGGGTGGAGCAGGATTAGGATCATAAACAGCTCCCAGGGAAGAAAAATGCTGTCTTTTCACACGCTGGAAGTGTGTGATCTTTAAAACCAAAGGAAGATAAAATAATTGTCTCCAAATAGTCCCATTTTCCATCTGGAAGAATTGTCTTTAACTTGTTTCACAGGGATCACTTTATTCTATGGATGCAGTGTGGCCACCTTTGGGCTGGAATGCAGCAGTGCCTGTGCCACGCTGGATCCTGCTGCAGGAGGGATGGATATTTATCCCATTAAAATGATGAGCTGTTAGTGATAACATCCTCTGGAAGGGTAATTAAAAACTGTTTTGGCAGTGAGGCCGGCCTTGAGTAGATGTCCAAGAGAATTTTCTATGTTAGGAGCTATTCTGGGATGTGACTGCAGTGGGGATGCTGGATCCTCCCAGCCCTGCTGCTCCCTTTCCCCCTCTATTTTTGATAATTAAGCATCTCAGTTTTCCACCACAGGACCTGTTCCACCTCTGGACAAGCCTAAAGATAAAGGCTTGAGATAGAAGCCATAAATCCTGCCCCAAAAGCCAGGGGTTTGCAGGAAAAATACCAGATTCCCACCCAAATCCTGGAGCTTTAGCCATTTTCTCACTGGTGCAGGGCAGAGAAATTCAGACCTATTGATCCATGGCTGGGAACACAGACCCAGTACAAACGCAGGTGGAACTTTAGGTAGTTGGGATGCATTTCCTTAAGCTGGAATTTAGGCAGGAATCCAAGACTAACACCCTCCACCTTCCCTCTGGCAAACAGAGCCGAGGGCTCTTTAACAACCACAGTGGTCGAGGCCTGGGTTAATGTCTTATCCATAAGTTATTCAGCATTTCCTTTTAAAGACAAAATACTTGGAATTCCACTCTTTCTCTCTTTAAATTACAGTTGTGGCTGTTACAGGAATCCTCTGCACCATTTCCATAGCTGGGCCATGTCTCTTTCCCGGGACTCCCACCTCTGTTTTTATGGGAACTCCAGCTCAGGGAGTTTATGGTGGTGTTAATACCCACAGAGATAAAAGCAGATCCTCGTTACCATCAGAGCTTGGTGGAGCTGGGAAAAGAGGCTTCCCAGGCTTCTGGTCATGTCCCAGTGAGTCCTGGGGTTTGGGGCAGGAACATCTCCCTGCCCCTCCAGCAGGGACATTGTGATGTGCTGGGTGGTCTCTGAGGAATACGAGCTGCTCCTGCTGTCCCAACCCAAAACCTGAGAAGCAGGAGCTGTGATAACCTGGTTTTCACACCAGAACAACTCCATGGAACCCCAGAATGGTTTGGGTTGGAAGGGACCTTAAAGATCATCCAGCACCAAGCTCCTGCCGTGGGCAGGGACACCTCCCACTCTCCCAGGTCACTGCCATATACACTCAGGGACCTGAATATATCCTGGTCCCAAACACCCTGGAAAACTGGGAAAGGTTAACCACAGGTCTGGATCCATCCAGCACCTCCAGCCTGCTCAGGAAATTATGTAAATTATGTCCCATGGCAAAGTTTGATTAACATTTTTCCCCTCTTCTTCTTCTTACAAGTATTTCAGACCTTTGTTGAAAAAATGAACAGAGAAAAGCCAAAACTATTTTGTTTTCTGGCATCAGAACTCCTCCTGGGAAGCTGATTCCCACATAATGGATCATTGCTGGGGACATACAGCTTTAGATAGAGAGAAAAGGAACAGGCAGAGCCCAGACCAGACAGGGTTTGGCTGGAATGGTGATGAAGGGAATCCTTTGCTATGGTTGGGGGATGCAGCCTAAAATCATGGCTCATTTTGGCTCCCAAAGGGTAACATTTCCCCAAATACCACAGAGCCTTTAATCCTGATGGGATTTAGGGCTTAGTTTCTCAAACAATTTGGAAACTTGTCCCAGGAATGATTCTCACATATTGCTGTGAGGCTTTGTGAGCTGCTTGGATTGAAGGACCACTGCCCACCACCTCCTCCTCCTCTCCTGCAAGGATTATTCCACATGCACACACACAGGTAAGGATTAGGTCTTTCCCTAGATGCTCTGTCCTTCTTTGATATGAGCTGCTAAAATGTTCCAGCCACCATGGAGGAGCTGGAAAGGCCATTGACAGGAGAAGCTTTCCATCCATCCACAGCACAGACATCAGCAGCATTCTTGGAATAGCTCAAAAAATCAGGACTCCAGAGATATGGCATTAGGAGGGGGAAAAAATGATGTGGGTTTGATGTCCTGCACCACACTCAATAATATAAATGTATATCTATATCTATCTGTGCATGTGCATACACACACACACACACACACACACATATATATAAATATATACACATATACTTAAAGGAGATTCCATACTCTGGAAAAAGTCCTCAGTAAACCCAACTCCCCTTTTGGTACTTGGTAAAAACATCAGGTACAAGGTCAGGCAAATTAAACCCCACACAAATTCCTGATTGGTTTTCCTCCCCTAAAAGAGAACCATTTTCTGCTCTTTCTAATCTCATTTGGGTGGAAAGGTAAAACAAGCAAGAAATGGGTACTCTGGAATGACAAACTGTGATTTTCAGGATGACCTCTGCCTAATCCTTATCAGACCCAGCAAAGATAACTCAGCATCAGCCTGAGCTCAGCTCAAACAGAGTGTGGCTGATAAGGAGCTGCAGAAGACAATCCCTGGGAAGGACAGAGGGACGTTTCAGTGCTGGTGTTTCTCTACAGGTGTGCTGAGAGAGGATTTTCAGGCTGTTCCCATTCCAGTTCCACCGAGCACAGCCCCAGGAGCACGTGGAGTCACTCAGAATAAACCCCCCCAGTGAGCTTTAAGCCTCTGCCTCAGTTATTTCCAGTCACAGCATCCCTCTGAGAAGAAGTGGGGGTTAAGAGGGGAAGCAGTGGCTGAGAGCACAGTATTTCCATGAATTTTCAGGAGAGATGATCAAATATTCACGTTGCTGCCCATTTTTCCTGCACATTTCCAGTCTGCAGTGGTAGCTGTGGGTCTCCTCCTCCAGGACAGCATTCCTGAAGACTTTGGCATTCCAGGACTTTGGCATTTTGCTGTCACTTGGCTTCTCCTAATCCATCCTGCTCTGCTCTTGGTTATCCTGGGATATGGGATTGCCAGTGTAATGCAAACCTGACAGGGCTTCCCACCCCATCCTCCTCAACACCTTCAGAGAGAATTTTCCAAAAGCTCCCAAAAGAAAAAAAACCCACCCAGATCACAGCCAGAGCCTTTCTTGAGCAGATAAACTCAGAGAAGGGAATGTGGAGCAGCTCTTCCAAAGCATTAGCACCAAAAAACCACACTAGGAGTCATTTTCCCTGCTCTATTTTCACATTTCTTGACAGGAATGGCAGCAGCTGCAGTGGAAGTAAAAAGAAAGGCCTGGCCTAGAGCTCTTTGATATGTTGGTAAGTGCTCCTAAATGAACATTTGCATTTGGATGGAGGATCTGGATCACTTTGTAGTCTGTCAAGGAATATATTTCAGTTTTGTGAAAAATGCCAGTGAAACTTAGAAAAAAAAAAGTGTTTCCTTTGATATTTCTCTCTAAAAGGTTTCAGGCTTCTTTTTGAAAAGGATATGCCAGAACCTTGCAGGAGGAGAAACATCCAGCCTGGACATTTCTAACAGAAAACTTCCATTTGAAAATAATTCCTCCCTCTCCCCTTAGGATCCCTCTCATCTCATCTTCCCCCTGCCTGTGCTGGAATGGCAAATTGTTCCCATCTCTGGATGAATCCCTTCATTCCTGCCAGGTGCAGCTTTAGCCATGCTGCAGAACCCAGTGGGTCCCCTGCAGATGTTCCACGGCTCCATTCAGTGCCAGAGGTACCTGGTGCTTTCCCAAGCCACCTCCCCTCCTTTTTCAGGCTGGTAATTATAAATCAAAGCTGGGACAGGGTCAGAATCGACAGGACATGTTCTGAGTGAGGGTTAACATGGGGCTGGTGGTAATTTACAGCTTCAATTTGGCTAAAATGGAGCCAGTGCTCCTATCAGGAGGTGGTGGGATCCAGCTCTTCCTCCACCTGGAACACTGGGAAGATTTTCCCTGCAGATAATCTCCCCTGGAGGCTGCTCTGTGCTGGACTTCTCTCCAGCTGGCCTGTCTGACTTCTAACAGCCAGGCATTTTTCCATCTCTATTGTCCTAGGGAGCCCAAATTCAAATCCTGGCTTTATTATCATGGAAGGGTTTGGGTTGGAAGGACCTTAAAGCCCATCCAGTTCCACCCCTGCCATGGCAGGGACACCTTCCACCATCCCAGGGTGTTCCAAGCCCTGTCCAGCCTGGCCTTGGACACTGCCAGGGATCCAGGGGCAGCCACAGCTTCTCTGGGCACCCTGTGCCAGGGCCTCCCCACCCTCACAGGGAACAATTTATTCCCAAAATCCCATCCAGCCCTGCCCTCTGACAGTGGGAAGCCATCCCTGTGTCCTGTCCCTCCATCCCTGCTGCCTGCAGGGGCTTCACCCACACAAGCAGAGAGATGAAACCCCCTCATCACCTCCCCTGCTCCAGAGCTGATCCCTCTTTAACCTCATTTTGCTTCACTTCCACAGCCCAGGGACCCCTCAGTTCCCTCCCTGGGCAGGGGCTGGCTCAGTTTCCCTCCTCCCCGGCTGCTCCAGAAGATCTCCGAGATAAAGCAGGAGATAAAGCCGGGCTGTCCCTGGGCTGTCCCTGGGCTGTGCCAGCCCCTCCTCTCCCGGGAATCCCGGAGCCCTTCCCTGCCCTGCTCCCCATGAATGCCCCCATTGAGCAGCCCGGTTAAACACACCTCCGGCTCCAAATCACCACACAAATGATTGGTTTTGGATGCCTCGAGCCACCAGTAAAAGTTTCCCTTGTTTTCATCCTCCCAGCAGAATGCTTTTCTCCTGCCAAGCTAGCCAGGAAAACAGGAAAGGACAGGAAAATCACCCAAAAAATGGGTGTCACACTGCTGCCAGACACCCTTCCAGCCCGGGTTTGCTGGAATCTCACTGATACCTGGAGACTGAAAGGAGAAGTAAAGGCAGGCTGGACTTCCCTTGGCTACACCCCTACCCCATTTCCTCCCAAAACATTCTGGAATATTCATAAACAGCACAAGTTCAGGCTGGTTTTGCAAATTGTTCCAAAAGGAAACAATTTTGAGGGAGTAAAAATAGGCCCCTTGAACTTTTTCACCAACCTAGGCACTGGGCTGGTTCCTCTCATGCCTATGATTTTCCAGTTCCAAGTAGATTGCCACTTCTAAATTTTCACCTTTTAAATTTAGTTGAAAGAATGGGAATAGAAACAGGAAAAAAAATCCCTATGGACCAAAACAAGTCTTGATTTGATAAGAAACACTTCAGATTTTTTACTAGCTGAGAAAAATCAACAGAATTATTTGGACTGAGCCACAAGCACTTTCTTAATTATTAAGCTTTTAGGAGCTGCTTGTAAACCACAGAAACCATTATGCACACAGGTCAGGCTTTGTATACCTGACCTGGGGAACTCACAGAGGGCAGAATTTAAGACTTCCTGAAAATTCTGTCAAGCCCAGGTTTTCTGATGGGTCCTTGCAGCTTAAAGCTCCCTCCCAGAGCTGCAGATGCCACGGGGGGGTTGGCTCTGAGCAGAGGTTGATGTTTCAGGAGATGACAGCAGCAGCTGGAGTTTCTAGAGCAATAATTCAGCTGTTTTCAGGTGAAGTTTGGAGGTGTGGGGGGAACAGAGGGGCTGGGGTCTGCTCATCCCAGCTCTGGCACAGCCAGCTCCTCACATCCCAGCCCTGGCTGTGGGAACTGGCAGGGAGGGAGGTGGAGAGGGGAACTGGGGTGGACAGGAGGCTCTGCAGGGCTGACATCACCCCCTTCCACGGGCTGGGCATGGCTTAAAGCAGGAGTGGGGCTGGGGGGAGTTTTGGGGGCTACAGCCTGGAGGGACCTGCCCAAAATCCCACGCTGCAGGCTGGGGATGATGCTCCAGCAGCCTCCAAACCAGCCCTGGAACAAGCAGGGAGCCAGGGAGGAAAATCCTGAAATCCCTCAATTTTTGGGGTTAGAAAGAACCTTCCTAGTCCAACCCCCTGCCACGAGCAGGGACAACTTCCACTCCATCAGGTTGCTCCAAGCCTCATCCAAAATATTTGGGAAACATCCAGAACTCCACTGATTTAAAGGCAGCACCTATAACCAGGAATAATTTTAAATTATAATCATTTTTTTTAACCATTATTGCCTTCAAAGTGGGTTTGTCCAGCCAGAAAAGAAGATAAAATATGGAGGTGTGAGCAAGCTGGGTTCCCTTGGAGAAATCAGAAAGCAAAGAGTTCATGACTATAATTTGAGAGGAGCTTTTTTGCTGAACATAATAGGTTTGTGACCTCGGTGGTTTTAAGCAGAGGAAGGAAAAAAAAATAAAGCAGGAGAAACTTGCAGTTTGGGTCAAAAGTAATTGGCTCTTGGGAGAGTTTTCAGGAAAAAAATCCAAATATAAATAAAACTGGGTCAACTTAATATTTTCACTGATTTAAAACAGCATTCTGTTTCACTTTGATTCATTCTTTTCATTTGGTAGTTTATTCTTTTAATTTAGTAGAACATTTTATTCTCTTCATATGGTCACTTCTTGAAAATCCTCCATACAAAAGGAAGGGTCAAAAGGGTTTATTTTGAAAAATGTCAAAGCAAAACATTTCTACATCAAAAAAAAAGAAAAGAAAAAAAAAGAAAAAAAAGAAAACCCAAGCCTCTTTCTGGCTAAAATGTATTTGCCAAATGAGACTGGTATTTGTGAGTCATTTTTCCAGCACATTTTTAGTGAATTTACTATTTGTCAGAAAGAAAAAGAGAAGTTAAACCTTACTCTAACGAGAGCATGTGTATGTTGGGTTCACATAAACAAACTCAAGAAGAAACAAAAGGGACTGGAAAGATCTTCCACTAACTGTGCATTTATTTCAGCATCTGTCCTTGCACAAATTGGGTGTAAAATAGAGGCACACAGATAAAATCCAGACACAGTCACCCCCCTTCTCCCTTCCTACACCTATTTCCCCCTCAAGACCTGGAGAAAAGCAATGTAAGTAATATATATCACCAAATATGCTTTTAGATTTATTTAAAATTCAGAGTGGGGCACAGTGAGTGGGGTTATTCAGGAAGAAAAACCACTGGTAGTGCTGGCATCTCATCCAAGCATGGGCAGGATCCTCATCCATGGTTTTCCCTCCTTTCCTTTGCCCCAAAGGCCCTTCTGCTTCAGGGAAGGTTTCTCCTCCTGCCATGGTTTTCAATAAAGCAGCAGAGGTGCCCAGAGCAGCTGTGGCTGCCCCGTCCCTGGGAGTGTCCCAGGCAAAGCTGGAACAACCTGGTTTAGTGGGAAGTTCCCTGCTCACAGCAGGGCCTTGGGAGGAGATGATCTTTGAGTTCCCCTCCAACCCAAACCATTCTGGGGGTCTGGGATGGAACTTTGCAATTATCTAAGTTAAAGAAATGAACAGAGTCCTTGCAGGTGAGCCACACCTGGGTCCCCTCCACCGGGGCCAAAGGGATTTCCTGAAGCTTTTGCTTCTGAACAAGGAGAAAAAAACCAATGGTGAAAACAACAGCAACTGAGGTCCAGCCATCAGCGAGGAAAATTGAAGCATCTCCAGCTTCCAGAATTAATAAAGCCCGAGTTTTTACGCTTGTCATCCCCAAATGACTCTGGGCAGCTGCAGAGGATGAGGTCAGCCCGTGCTGCTGTGCAGGGGAGAGCAGCAGAGCCACATTCCAGTGTGGAAAATGGACCTTCCTGCCCATCCCATTCCCTGAGCACCCACTCCTGGGCAGCCTTTCTGGGCACACCGTGCCCCCCTGCACCCCCAGGGGTAACCCACCCTCCAAACCAGCCCCAGGTCACACAGGGGGCCTGTGGCAAAGCCTCCAGCTCCCCAGGCTGGGATTTGCCCCTGGGATTTGCAATCTGAACACTCCAGAACAAAACAACCCTGGGACAATTCAGCATTAAAGGCAAGAGCTGAAGTTCCAGTCTCTGGTGATGCTGGGGCTCCTCAGCTCTGCTCTGCTCCATGGTTCTACAGAGCTCCCTCCCTTCAGGCTACACTGCAAAATCCCTGCTAGGACAGCTTGAAAAATGCCCATGGAACCATTTTTCCAAGGGAAAATTGTGCTTTCATTTAACTGGAAAAGCTCACCAAAAGCATCTGATTTCCTTGAAAGTGCTTGACTTGTTCTATTGGAAAATAAAACGACCAAAACCTGAACATTGAGAAATTCCACTTTGAGCAGTGAATGACAATAAAGTTTTGCTCACTAATCCTTTATTTTTATTATGCAACAAGTGTTAACACTCCCCTTTCTTCCCTGGGCACATCACAACTGAGAGGTTTTCCTGGACAGGCAGCACTTTGACTTTGCACTCAGGCATCTCTGCAAGAGCAGAGACACCCAAGGACTGTGGTTTCCATCTCCCTGGCCAAGGATCCGAGTGCATTTCACCAGCAGGGCTGTGTCCATGGGGCCAGCAAAGTGTCCATGTGGCCAGCAGAGTGTCCATGTGGCCAGCAAAGTGTCCATGGGGCCAGCAGAGTGTCCATGTGGCCAGCAAAGTGTCCATGTGGCCAGCAGAGTGTCCATGTGGCCACCAGAATGTCCTTGTGGCCAGCAGAGTGTCCCAGGGCCAGCAGAGTGTCCATGTGGCCAGCAGAGTGTCCATGTGGCCACCAGAGTGTCCTTGTGGCCAGCAGAGTGTCCCAGGGCCACCAGAGTGTTCATGTGGCCAGCAGAGTGTCCATGTGGCCACCAGAGTGTCCCATGAGCCTCTCTGCACTGAGATTGACTCAACCACCCACATTTGCAGGGTTAATGGCCTAAAAAAGCTTTAGATTTAACTGTTCTGAGAAGCAATTTCCATCTCCCCATGCTCCCCCAGCTCAAGCAGCCCTTTGGTCTCCACTGAATAATTCATGGAGTTTCCCAAGGTTGTTGTTTTTCCTTTTTTCCATGAGGGCAGGCTATGAATACACCTGCTTGTTCTTGATTTTTCTAATGAATAATCCTGAATTATCCATGAAATGTTAAATGGCACCATGATCTCATCAGGCATTAACCATGCATGAGACAAGCTTAGCAACCAGGCAAAACACAGCAGCCCGAGCTGGAGACCACTTCAGACAGGGATGGACTTTCCAAGTGCTTAACAAGGCAGGAAACAAGAATATCTTTGCTAGAGATAAGGACATCAGCACCAGGAGAGATCAAAGAGGCTGGGCTGGGGCTGGGGCAGGGGCTGCAGCACTTTGGGGTTTCACTCCCACCCTGACAAGCTTCAGCAGACTTGGTTAAACCCTATTTTTCTCTTTCATTCTTACTTTTTTCCCTCTTATTCCTGCTGTTTGTCCCCTTTCCCCCCTTTCTGCTGCAGTAGAAGCATCTGCAAGGGCAAGATTAACACTTTTGGTCAATGGCTTTTCTAGGACAGCGTGAGCAGAAAGAGCCTTGATTTGAGGAAATTTTTAGTTGAGAGTCAACCAGCAGAAAATTCTGATCACTGGCCTGGGGGTATTGAGGAAAAAAGCAACTAAAGACCTTTATTCTCCCTTTCCCTCCCCTTTTCCAAAGGAAAAACAGCCCCAGAGAAAGCTGGGCAGTCTCTGTGGTAGAGTCTGGTCTTTGCACAGAGCTGTGCTGGAGCTGGGGCTGGAGCAGGGACCTGCAGGTGCAGAACCATCGTATTTCACCTGTAAGAAACTCACCAGCTCCAGAACCCACCCAGCATCCCTGAGAGGGGGGCCCCAGCCCCTGCTGACTCCCTCCAGAGCAAGGTGGGAGTGAGATGTTCCAGTTACACTTCCATAGAATCCTGGGGTGGTTTGGACTGGAAGGGACCTGAAAGATCACCCAGTTCCACCCCTGCCATGGGCAGGGACACCTTCCACTGTCCCAGGCTGCTCCAAGCCCTGTCCAGTCTGGCCTTGGACACTTCCAGGGATCCAGGGGCAGCCACAGCTTCTCTGGGCACCCTGTGCCAGGGCCTCCCCACCCTCCCAGGGAGGCATTCCTTCCCAATATCCCATCTGACCCTCTCTCTGTGAGTTTGATGCCATTCCTCCTTGGCCTGTCACTCCAGGCCCTTGTAAATGGTCTCTCTTTATCTTCCTCGTTGGCTCCTCCAGGCACTGGAATGCCACAATTGGATCACTCTGGAGCTTCTCTCCAGGCTGAACAATCTCAGCTCTCCCAGCCTTTCCTCCCAGCAGGGCTGCTCCATCCCTCTGATTATCCTGCTGCCTCCTCTGGACTCACTCCAGCAGCTCCAGGTCCTTCCTGTGCTGGGAAGCAGCTCTGCAGGTGGAGGCCCTGGCAAAGCCACAGCCCTGGGGAAACTGAGGCACAGAGGGAGTCAGACTTCCCCAAACCCTGCAGCAAGATCAGGTGCTTCAGCTGCAATAATCTGAGCCTTCATTCAACCCCCTTTCTCCCCTCCACTCCAGGAGCCTGGTGTGCTTCATCCCCTTTCTGATCAAAGCCTGTGAGAGCTGTAAAACAGGGGTGGTTTAGGATGGCTGGCAGTTATCTAATCATCAGCTTTCCAGTCCTGAGACACACTGGAGCCAAAGGTTTGAGTCCCACCAAGATTCACAACACTGCTTTGCTTTAGGAAGTTCCCTTCTGAGGGGAGATTTAAAGCCCAGCTCTGCTGGGGAGATGTTTCCTCAGGGGGATCAGGGGGGTAGAAAACCACAGCCTGGCCCTAAATGAGATGTTTGAGGCCCACAGCCTCCATCCTTGCTCAGACACCCTTGTTCTGCAGGTCTGGGTTCTGCTCTGGCATGTTTGCAGGGGAAGGGGCTGCTGATCCAAGCTTTAAGCAGGTCCTGATCCTGCTGTGCCATGCTCCATGTGCTGACCCCTGGCTTGCACAGCACTCTGGATGGGGAGGATTCGAGTGACTGCAGTGATTAATGCTGAAGAAACACTTCTGGAGCTGTCATGAGAAAGTGACTGCAGGAAGAAGGACTTTGGGTAACTTGTCCAGCTCAGCCTTACTCAAGTTAACCCCCCTGTCCCAGGAAACCCTTAGACATACCCTGCCCTTCCTGAGCTAGGGATGAAATCCCATTTACAGCTGTGCTAAGGAATTCTGAGGAAATGCAGAAAGCTGGAGCAGCTCTTCCTGCAGTGAGCACGGCCCTAAAGGCACAGCCATGCACAGAAAGACCCTCTCACCACCCAGACATGCTCCTTTCCCACTTTTCTGGTGCCTGGGCTTATGGAGATACCCGAGGTGAGACTCTGGGAGTGTTTTCACACTGAGGGGCTTTGTCACACAGCCAGTCCCTGCCCTGGCACCCTTTGGGCAAGCCCATCAGCAGGGCAGCAGCCACTAGGTACAGACCTAGGCACTTCCTGACACCAAAACAGGGTTTCCAGGCTCAGGGTGAAACGAGAAAGTCCCTTTAAATCTCCTTTTCTCCTGCCTGCTCCCTCCTCAGAGCAGGGAGAGGGATTTTGTGGTATTTGCACAGCACCCTCCAGGGGCTTTGATGTCTTGGAAGCCTCCAGCTGCTACTGCAGAGCCTCACTAACTCCCATTGATCCAGGATACAATCAGAAGGGGGGAAACCTCAGCCATCAGGATGTTTTTACTGATAGAATTGATTTTGTTATCTCCTTGCTTTTGTGGATGGCTCCAAGAGGGAGTCAGCTCAGAGAGTAATGTCAGGTCTGCATGGCAGAGCTGTTTAGGGATGGCATTCCCTCTTCAGGCTTCCCTGCTGGAGCCAGGGATTTATCATGTCTGGGGTAAGAAACTTGTAAAATGCAGGGGTGGGAGGTTGCTTTTCTTGTTGCAAAAGCTCTGAAGCAAAGTGCTTTTTGCCTGTTTCATGTGCAGGTGGTGCTGGACCCACATTTTAGCTGGCACTGAAGAGGTGAAAACCATAGAGATCCAACACATTTTAGAGTACACCAGGGAAACAGCCCAATTTCAAGCACAGGAGCCCATGTAAATAAACTCCAGGGACACCTCCCACTAGTCCAGGCTGCTCCAAGCCCCGTCCAACCTGAACAATTCCAGGGATGGGGCAGCCACAGCTTCTCTGGGCAACCTCTGCCAGTGTTTTACCACCCTCACAGAGAAGAATTCCTTTCTGATAATTAACCTAAATTTCCCCTCTTTCAGTTTGAACTCATTGCTCCTTGTCCTACCCATCAAACACTGAAATATTGTGGAGAAAAATCTTATATGTTCCAGGCAATTCAGAGCAGCACTTGGTACTAAAACATACACAGCCAGTTTCTCCATAAAGTGGAATATTCAGGGAACCAATTCCACAAATCCTGACTGCTGCCTCCTGCTCATCCCTGGCAAGGAGCTGGGAAATCCAGGCAGGAATGTGGTTCATTTTGTCCAGACAGATGTCAGAAGGAACAGACAGAGCCCTCTCACTGCCCAAATCTCATCTCACAGCATCATCACTGATTTCAAAGTGTCCTCTGAGCTGGCAGAGGGACCAGAGCCTGACCTGAGTGTGGACACGTGTGTGTGACACATGTTGGGCTGGCTCAGCTCAACTTAATTCAATTCCCAAGTACAGTTTGTATTTAAAACACTGGAGACACAGTCATCCAATTACAGTGAGCAGAGGGAACTGGGGATGATGTGAATTCTCAAAAGTAAATGGGAAAAAAAATAGCAGGAGAGTAAATGAAGCAACAAACTGCAGATGGTAAAGGAGGCTGGAAGAGGGCAGCAGGGCTGGCAGGACACAGCTGGGATTGGGAGGGTTCTGAGGCAGCAGGAGAGGAGCACAGGGAGTTCAAGGGGTCCAGGTCAGAGGGACACAGTAAGTGGATTTAAGGGAACAGAGCTGATGCAAGTCCCACACTTTGGGCTTGGGGAAGGTCTGATTCACAGCAGTGTCATTTCCCAGGTTACCCCGAGGTCTCTGGCAGCAGGCTGACAGCAATCCTGGCTTGTCTTTCTCTGCAGGGATCCTGGGCACAGCCTGGCTTCAGGAGAGAGAGGTCTGAGTCTACCTGCACTGGCCCACCTCCAACACAGCCCTGGAGACACAACCCAAACACTGTGTGCAGCCAGGGAGGTGCATTTGTGGGCTGGATATTCCTGGGGAGGACTGGAGCTCATGGTTACAGGCTTGAAAACCAGTTTGCAAGAGCAAGCTGTGCTGGGAAGGCAGCACAAAATGGAAAGTAACCCATCTAAGGAAGCAAAATCCAGAGCTGAGCAGTCACCAGGCAGCCAGGAGGATGCAGGGGTGGTAAAGCTGCAGTGGGACAGGATCCAGTAAATTGCTTTCCAGTGGCCTGGGAGTTTGTTGTAGGTTTTCCTGAGATTTTTCCAGCCAAACCCTTGTGCTTAATGTACTTTGGATATTTGTACCTAGGTGTTATTGTTATTTTACCATGGTTTTATCATCATCTAATAAAGAGTGGGATTCCTTTTTGGCATCCCTCGCTCCTGCCTGCTCGCCTGGGTCCCAGAGCAATGAGTGGCCCTTGGCTTGCTTTCCAAGCTCACTGCTCTCTGAATGCAAGGACAGCACCAGAGAGAGGCACCTGATCCCAGACTTCCAGCCCAACTCCACAGGCACACAGCCCTGGGCATGAAATCCGTCCCCTGGATTTTGGGAGGCAGGGGTTGAGCAGCTGCAGGACACCCCAGTGCTGTGGGTTATTGGAGCACTGGAGGAGCTGCAGCTCCCAGGAGGAATCAGGGCTCCATGGAGAGGGCTGTGTCCATGCAGGGCCCACCCAGGGAGGCTCTCTGGGGACACAAACTCTGTTTGACAGAGCACTGCTGGGCTGGAGGAGGGAGGGAACCTCCCTGCCTGGGCTGCTGCAGGGGAGCAGAGGGCAGCGGGCACTGCTCCACTCCGTGGGCACCACAGCAGGGCTGAAACCTCTCCTTCCTCCCAAACCCCCAAACTGAGCAAGGCTTGGGCAGCGCTGCAGAAACCTCAGGGGGTTTTGTCACCCTGCACCAAGCAGCTCCCCCTGCTCCAAAGGGTGCTCCAGAGCCAGCAGGTCCCAGGGCAGGAGCAGGCTTCAGGGAATGCCACCCCCACCCCCACGGGCCTTAAAAATGCCAAATTCCACTATATTCCATTACACCATTTCATCTCAGCTTAAGGTTCCCAAGCATGCCTTTAATTTAAGCTTAATAAAGCTGTTATTGTCCACTCATTAATGGCTGCTTATTAAAACCATATTTATTGCATGTGGTGCTGAGAGATCTCGCAGAGAGCCTGGGGCAGCAATCCCTCCCTGCAGCCCGTGGTGTTTAACGAGGGATCCATGTGGACAGGGCTGGGAACTCCCAGCAAACGTGGTTCTAATAAGCACTTGTCTCAGCTGAGGTGCTGGGCACATACCTGTGGGTGCACCCAGCCCAGATGCAAATGAAATGCAGATTTAGGAGCTGTGTTTTCACAGCATTAGTGTTGCTTCGGGACAGGGTGAAAACATGTTAGGGTGTGACACCTAACAACAACAAAATCAGGGTTATATTAATTAGTAATGGTTGTAAAGATATATAGTGGGGGTGCTGGGCAGCAGCTGGACCCTCCTGCATCCTCCTTGCTGCCCAGCACGGCCCCCAAATCAAGCTCTGGGACCACAGGCCTGAAAATTGATTTTATCTTGAGGCTGACAGACTTGCTGAGATCCAGAGATAATATCAATACCAGAAGAAAAGCCTTGTGCAAACACCAGGCTTTTTGCTTCCCATAGCCCAAGGATAAGAAATAATCTGGCACTGGTGTGAGGCAAGCTGGCATCACTCAGTTTTATGAACAGGACTTGCAGAAAGCAAAAGCCTTCTGCATCTCAGAAATTGCATTTCAATTCCATGTCTATACACTGGAGCCTCCTGGTTTGGGTGCTGTAATCCCAATTATTGAAATCTCAAGAGTCTCACTCACACTGGGGATAAGGAAAGTGCATGGAGAAAAGGAGGGAAGGCAGAGTCACCAGGGCTCTGTCAGGAAAGGCACCTTACCTTGGCACCCATGCTCTGCTCTGTGCCCTGAGCCATCAAAGGGAAATCAGTCCCCAGCACAACTGTCTGGGATGGGGATTCACAGGGAATTTAAAGAGCCTGGGATGCTTTGGGATCCCCAGCCACAGCAGCCACACCAGTTCATTGAGTGAGAGGGATGTGTGTCCCTCTTTGGGGTCCTTTCCCCTCTCAAATGATAATGTTTTGGATGCACAAACCATCGACCCCCACCTGCAGCACCTGACCCCCCCAAGCCACTCACCCAGGTTTGTTTGCTCAGCTCCATGAGCCTCTCTGGGTCTCACAGAGGGGGCTTTTTTAGCTCTGACTTCTGGAACATTCAAAAACACTCCCCCTCCTTCTCATTCCTTGTTTTCCCTCTGAGCAGCTTAGCCAGAAGTTGGGGGCAGGAGGGGAAACAGTGCCAGAAAAGCTCCTAACAACCCTCTTTGGAGACAGGGTTTATACACTCAGCTGTCCCTTGTAAACTAAGCCCTGTGTGAGATTTTTTTCCCAAACCTTTCAATCCCCTTCCTTGCCCTCACCCCTTCTGCTTTGCTCATGCTGCAAATATGCAGAAAAAAAAATACTTGGGTACAAGAATGTCCTTTTGTGCTGCAGGAGAGAGGGGGCAAGAGGAAAAATAAAACAACTCAGGCTGCAAAGAGGCAGCAGGGAAGCATCAGCATTGTCCTTTTCTGGAGGGCTCCAGCAGGATTTTGTGGCTGGAGGAAGGTCCCTCTGCCAGACTCAGGTGCCCCAGACCAGAGTGTGGCTCAAAGCCACCACAGCAACATCACCCCACGACCTGTAAGTGGATGTGACAGCACGGAGAGGTTGTGCTGGGATTGTTTTCCTGAAATCTGTGGGCTGGGGACGTTCAAATATTGCCTGAGCAGACAAGGTCAAGGTCTACACAGGGAGCAGTCCTTGGTGGGCACTACTGATCCTGGGAGGGAGCAGGAAAGGGGAGTCCCATGCGAGGTGGGAGCTGCTTTTTCATGGAAGCATGGTGTTAACTGGGTGGGATCTCACCTATTCCAGCTGGAGAGGAACCTGTCCTGCTGGCATCCCTCCCGAGGCCCTTGGTGTGCCCAGACCCTGTCCCTGCGGGACCTGACGTGGCCCAAATCCTTTGGCACAGGGAAACACTGAGCACTTTGTGGCCTGGAGCAGGATTAAACCCCCCAAGAAGCAGGATTTGCTCTGTTGCGGCGAGGACGGACGTGCCAGCAGAGCGAGGATGGCTGGGACGGGATCCCAGCGCAGGAACGGCCCTGGCGCGGAGCAGATGTGTCCCCCGCGCTCCCGGGGGAAGGGGCAGCGGCAGGAATTACTCAGAGCATCCTCAGCACAGCCCCAGCCTGAGCTCAGCAGCAGCTCAGGGCCCGGCCACGCCGGCCCTGGAGCCATCACGTCATGGGAAGGCACTGCCACTGTCAGAGCAGGTGCGAGCTCCGCGCCCGGCTCGCTGACAGCCGTGAGGGACGAGAGCCGCGACTCCAGCACGGCCCGGGCCCCGAGCCCGGCAGTGTCGCTCCCTGAGTTAATGGAAATGTTGCACACTTGGAGCTGGCCCCTTCCCAAAGACACTCCTGCCTCGCAGGGCGAGTCGCTCCTCACGGCGCTCTGCCCCACGCGCGGCTGCCCCGGAGGGAAGAAGGGCCCGGAGCCGTTCCCGGGCAGCAGGACACGGCCAGGAGCACTTGTCCGTCCTCCTCGGGGCAGGCTGTGTAAGAAAAAGGACCTCCTGCGTCCCAAAAAGGCTCTTTCCCAAGATGACTGTGCAAGGAGGACCCCGGGGGTCCCCATCCTTCAGGCATGAGGTGTAAAAGCAGCAGCGCTCATCCCTTCCCGAGCTGCACTGAGGTAAAATCCTTTAACACGCAGGAGTCAGGAGAGGGTGAGGTTGGATCTCAGGAAAGGTTCTTCCCCAGAGGGTGCTGGCACTGCCCAGGCTCCCCAGGGAATGGGCACAGCCCCGAGGCTGCCAGAGCTCCAGGAGGGTTTGGGTAGCACTGCCAGGAGTGCCCAGGGTGGGATTGTTGGGGGTCTGTGCAGGGCCAGGAGCTGGACTTTGATGATCCTTGTGGTCATTCCCAACTCAGCATATTCCATGAACATCCCATGAATTCAAGGTAACATTCAAGACAGCAAAGGTCAGAAGGTTTCTGCATCAGAGCCCTGACAGCTCCATGGTGCCTATGGCTGTTTCCAAACCTCATGGACCTTCCAGCCCTTTGCAGAGCCCAAACCCGAGGAGGGTCTTGTTTTTATTAAAATGTTTTACATCTTTTATAACGTCCCTGCCAGCTGGACAGCTGCACTCTCAGGGCAATTATATGCATCATCTAAACATCATCTAAAATGAAAGGACTTCATTTAATTAGGTTATTTAAATGACACGTTTGATGGAAAAAGCCAAGCAGACTTAACAGGATATTTCATGCTCACGTTAGTTTGCATGAGTACAGAACATTATCTGAAAGCCTTGGAAATGAAGGGCAAAGTTCCTGGTGACTTCAGGGGCTGTGGACCAGATGTTGGCAAAGAAAGGATCAGAGAGATGGCACAGGAGCTGCCACCTGCAGAGAGTGGCACTGCTGCCATGCTGGAGGTTTCTCCAGCATTGGAGAAACCAATTCTCCTTTGGAGAATTCCAAAGGAATTCTCCCTTTGGTCACAAGCCTGTGGTTTTTTCTTCCCTACAGAAATAGTCCTGCCCACAAGTTTAAACTGTTTTTTCCTCCTGCTTTTCTCCTGATTTCCTCTATGTGGAAAAGAAAGCACAAAGATGTTTTAAAAATGGAAAATACTTTCCCTTCAGCAAACCAAACATCAAAGCACATCTGCTGTTGAAAAACAAGAAAACTGGGATTTCGTACCAAACCCAAGAGGTGTAGTTCCCATTCTGTCAACTCCTTACTCCCAAATTTGAGAAGTCTAAACTTAAGTGGAGATTTTAAGTCTATTTTAGAGGCATGACAGAAAACACTTCCAATTTCATTACTTTCTAAAATACACTGCAGGTGTAGGGCAGTGGAGGTGCAGGGTGGAGGGTTCAGTCTCAGGCATCACAAAGACCCAACAAAAACCCAACCAACGACAAGAAAAACACCCAACCCCAAACCCACCACAATCCCCACCTCCCTCCACTTTGCACAGACAAGCTTCATTTAACCTTTCCAGATGGTGTTCTCTCCATTCTGCTGGAACACCCAGAGCTGAGACAGCTTCTCTTTCTGCACACTGAGCAGTGCTGAGAGTTAAAAGCCAATTCCTAAATGCCATATTCAATATTTTCCCTACTGAAACACAGAACAGCAAATACAACAAATGAGAAATGAGAATACAGAGAATTGTCCTTGGGAAACAGATGGGAAAGAAACATCTGTTACACTTAAATGAGGAATTACTGGGAAATTTGTAGATTTCACTGACTGCATAAAGTGTTTTGAAACATCCTTTTCCACAGTTCCTCTGAAAGAATGAGACATGGACCTTTCCTGGATGCACCTCCAAGTTACATCTGTGAGTGATGCAGTGCCTGAAACGCTGAGTACTGGCCACAGCTGTTCCCATCAGGCACCCCCTGTGAAAGCCCTCCCCTCCTCCTGCAGCCCTGTGCCCAAGGAGCAGCTCCATGGCTTTTCCCTCTGCTCCTTCCAGCCCAGGAAGTGCCAAAATCACCAGTGAGTCACCAGCACTGGAAAGATTCGTGCTGCAGAGCTCAGCTCCTGGCCCTTCTGACGCAGCATTGGCACTTGGCCCTTGCTCTCTCCTTGATCTTTGCATCTCTGACCCCGTCCCCTGCTGCACAGGTCCCTCACTGTGTCCTGGTTTGACTCTGGCCCAAACTCCTGTCACTCCCTCACCCTCCCCTGGCACAGCTGGGCAGAGCAGGGAGAAGGGAAAAAATTAATGAATGTTTATGACTGAGATAAGGACTGGGAGAAACACTTCAAGGGTAAGGCAAGCTCAACTTAAGTTGCAAAAGTGAATTTATTACTGACACAATCAGAGGAGGATAATGAGAAGTAAAATGAGCCCTTCAAACACCTTCTCCCCCCAGCCCCTCCCTCCTTCCCACGGGGCAGGGGGGTTTGGTCAGTCCATCACTGAGATTTTCTTCCCCTGCTCTGGGAGAGGAGGGAGAGGAGCCCATCCCCTGTGAGGCCGTGGGGTCCCTCCCAC
>VZRX01023362.1:29309-78495 GCA_013398075.1 Notiomystis cincta | reverse complement strand
TCACCATGGGCTTCACCAGGGCCTGCAGAGGAATCTCAGCTCCAGCTCCTGGAGCACCTCCTGCCCCTCCTTCTCCACTGCCCTTGGTGTCTCCAGGTTGTTTCCCTCAGAAGTTCTCATCTCCTCCTTCTCTCTAACCCCAAGTGAAAACCCCTGACTTTGTTTTGATTTTCTCCTGAAATCTGTCAGCACAGAGGTGTTCCCAGCCTCCCTCCTTGGCCCAGTCCTGGCCAGCAGCATGTCCATCCCCATGTCCATCCCCATGTCCATCCCCATGTCCATCTCCAGAGCCATCAGCCCCTGGTTCCCTTGGACATGGTGGAAGCTTCCAGCAGCTTCTCACAGGAGCATCTTTGTGTCCCCCCAGGTACCAGAAACTGGGCCAGGGCAAACCAACACAGACACACAGACAGACACACAGACAGACAAACAGACACTCTCTGCTGGGTCCCCAACACCTTGGGACAGAACAGTCCATGAGGTGAGGGAATAAAAGCAGAGGTGCCTCTGGAAGCTGCAGGAGCTGGTCTTAAATCCTGACAGTGTTTGAGACATGGAGCGTCTCAAAGTTCTCCCCTTTTTGGAGGGGAAAAAGATTTTGCTGGTCAGGAAGGTAGCAGGGAATTCCCTGGGAATTTCCTGGCAGCCTACAGCTGTGGGAATAGTCATTAAAATAGGTAGGGAAGGTGGGGAGGGACAGAGGGCAGTGAGAACAAGTGAAATGGAGGATATTGCACCCAGGTAATCCAGAGGGAAGGGAAAGGCTGCAGGCCCAGACTCAGGGGATGCAAATGCCTCCAGGATTTGCCTACACAGGGGGGAATTTTGGCCCCTGGTGGCTGCTGGGTTGGGCTGGAAGCACAGCTCGGTGTGAATGGCAGTGATGGGCACTCCAGGCACAGCACTCTCCCTGCACGAGACATTCAGATCCTCACCAGCACACCAGTCAGTAGTTATAATTTTCATTACGAGGCCTGTAGTGACAGGACAAGGGGGAATGGCCTTAAAATGAAGGAGAGGAGGTTTAAATTAGAGATGAGGAGGAAATTCTTCCCTGTGAGGGTGCTGAGGCCCTGGCACAGGGTGCCCTGAGAGGTTGTGGACTCCTCACTCTTGGAATTGTTCAAGGCCAGGTTGGATGGGGCTTGGAGCAACCTGGGATGGAAGAGCTGGAACAAGATGAGCTTTAAGGCCCCTTCCAACCCAAACCACTCTGGGGTTCTGGGATTATCTGTGGTTATCCCAATTTGATGCTCAACCCCACCTCGCCCTGCCCACCCTGCTGCAGGTTCTAAACCCCTCCCTCCAAGACAGCAATTCCCTGACTGCAGTTGTGCTGGGTGTTGGCTCAGCCCTGGCAGCCCCTCTGTGAGAGCTCAGCACGATCTGCAAGGCCTCAAAGGCTTTCACACAGCGCCCTCAGCAAAGAGAAGGAGCTTCCAGAGGGTTCAGGCGAGTCCAACACACCATTTCCAAAGCAGCAGAATCCCAGGGAAACCTGTCCGTGGCTTGGCCCTGCAGTGCACTTGGAGAGGTCTGTGGGGAGGAAAAGTGCCCTGGAAAAGAATGGAAGTCTGAGAAATTCACTGAGCTTGGCTTGGTATGTGGTTGTGCATCAGAGCTGGGTAAATGAAGATC
This sequence comes from Notiomystis cincta, assembly GCA_013398075.1. NCBI lineage: Eukaryota > Metazoa > Chordata > Aves > Passeriformes > Notiomystidae > Notiomystis > Notiomystis cincta. The sequence continues at coordinate 76,857 of VZRX01023362.1, read as the reverse complement.
TCAGAAAAAGCTTGGTTTGGCTCAAGCCAGAACTTTTTCCAAAAATGAATAAAGAAACTGAAAACCAGATCCCCAAATAGCTTCAGTCCTTTTCCTGCTGTTTCCAAAACTCCACTTCTTCTGCTGAATTAACTTTTTGGACCTCCTACAATGAAACAGCCACTTCTGAATACAAACAGAGCAACCCAGAGCACGTTCAAATAAACACTCTCCTTGTGTATATTTGTATCTTTCATCATGCACTAAGTTTTGTGTAGGACTTATTTGTATTTGTAAACTTTGAGATAAAGGTACTCTGAGTTTATTTCCATGTAACACCACACATCCAAACAAACTGCAGCACAAATCCCAGCCAGATTTACCTTTCCCCCTAATTTCATATGTGAATTTCCTCCTGCCCTAAACCAACAACAAGGAAGCCAACAAAGAAAACTGAACACAAACAACCTTGTTCACTTGATTCCAGGCTGTAAAAAGCTCAAGGATTCAATTTACAAATTCAGCCAGAAGATTCCTAAAATGGTTGTGGGATTGGCAGCAGCAAGAGATTAATCACTTTTAATGATACTTCACATTCCCACCTCAAATTAATTTAGGTCTTCACGAACCATTTGATTTCAAAATGGGTGAAGAAAACTGGCAGCAAAATGCACCACAAAAATGGGACTGCTGGGACCAGTGCAACCCTGAGTGTGATCCCTGTTTCCTCACATGGTTCAAAACACACAGGCAGACTGCTGGAATGTGGTTTAGATGGGAAAAAATCCCCAAAAGCACCAGAGATGAGGGAAGGCAAAGTGTGTCTGTGTCTCTCCACACCATAACAAACTCTATTAGATGCAACGGGGAGGAAGCACATCAAGATTTCCAAAATTTTCAGCCCAGCACCCCCTGAAAACACAGACATGACCCAAAGCATCTCCAAGGTTGCATCCAGGTATCATTTTACTTTTCATCAACAAAATAGGGACCTTGGATTCTTTGTCTGACACCTGGCCCAAGGCACAGTGCACATGCAGAACAATTTCTCACCACAGAGGAGGTGATTTCCATTATTACCACCCCACCCAGGCTCCTACCAGATGGATTTTAGGGAAAAACTCGTGGAGTGCAGGCAGTGACAGCCTTCCTGAGCAAAAAAGAGCTGCTGAATCTCCTCCTGCAATGGACTCCCTTTCTCTTCAATAATGGAACCAGCAAAAAGAAGACAGGGAAAAACAATAACCACATTCCTTCAAAGAACTCCTCCTTGTGAATTGTATGTCCAGAAAATCATTTGTGTGGGCTTGTTTTATCAAAACCATCCCACTTCCTATATCAATAATGGGCCATGGTCCATTACATTATATTTCTGGATTGTAACTTGATGTCTTGCCTGTGTTTCTTTGCATTGGAATAAAAAAGTCTTGTCTGTGAAGAACCACTCAGATAATCTGAATTTTCAAGTTTTTGGCAGCTCAGAGATTGATTTTTTTTTCCTTCTCTTCACAATTGCTTGTTGAGTGGTTTAAGAAAACATCCCTGCCCTCAGTTCTCTCTTCTCTCCAGCAAAGTGAAGTCCCAGTGAAATCCCAATATTCCACATCCCAGACAACTCCCCATGAATTGCAGCAGAAGCCACGGGCACAGGAACCCAGGCAGCCCTACACACCTGCAGGTACTGCAGAAGACTCTCAGCAAGGAATAAAACCAGCAATAAACCCAGGGACTTATCACATTCCCAGAGTGGTTTGCAAACACCTTGAGCTAGGCTGAGCCCAGGGTCTGCCCCTGTCTCAAGAGACCATTTCCTTCCTCCTGGATACACAAATCAGGAGGAATTTCCCACAGATCAGGGTTCCAGCAGTGCAGGACTGAACAAGCAGAGGGAAGACAAGCCCTGCTGTGTCCCTGCTCTGGGAGTGATTTTCTGTCCCTTCAGCTCCAGGGTGCAGCTCTGCATCTTGAGTTCCACTGGTTTGCAGCAACAAACAGGTTTTATTAATTGCACTGGAACTCCCTCTGCATTGGTGCTGCTTTTCCTGGTGAATCCTCGGTGTCTGGGAGCTGCTGACATTGCATTTCTCCTCGCAGCTATTTGATCCCACGATCCATCTGACCCTTCCCGTGCTTTCCCTGCTGACTGCGGCCCCTCCCATCGCCTTTGTAATTCTTTACCTCTGGGCATCACCAGAGCAGAGCCTTCCTTGGCTTTCAACCAAAGGCAGAACTGTCCTTGTCCAGCTGGCTCTGCCATTGGTTTCCTGTAATTCCACATCCTTGTTCTGCTGGGTGGAGATGAGGCAGATGCTTTGCTGAGGGGCTTCTCCTTTCCTTAGGAAGCACCAAAAGCAGGAGTGGATTATAAATTTCTCCTGATTGTTTTGAATTTGGAAGAAGGAAAAATTACCCCACCCCAGAAACTTAATTTTTCTGCCTCAGTTTACAGTTTGAGGGAGAAGTGAGGGCCCTTGTGTTTATTTCACAGCTCTCCAGATGCAGCTCCAGTGCTACATTAAGTGAAAACAGATTAACTGAATCCATTAACCTCTTTGGGACACTGTCTCCAAACATGCTGGAAGTCAACATCCTTGGAGGAGCATCTGATTCCCTGAAAGGTGAGGTTATTCCTAATGAATCTCTCCAGGGGATGGAGAAGAGGGAGGTGGAATATTTGCACATGCAACTGAGAATCCTGGAGATGGCTTTTGGCTGCGCTGTGCTAATAAATAAGGACTAATTTTTGAGAGCATAACTCATGCTGGTGGGAGATAAGAAAGGAATGCAGTTCCCTCTGAGAGCAGCCTAGGAGAGAGTTATCCTCCAGGATCAGAGCAGGAATGGAGTCAAGAGCAGAGGCAGTGGCCAATAATAAATCCAGCCTTGCAGAGCAGACCCCGAATCGCAGATTCCCACCCGCCAGGCAGCGGGAGAGCAGGACAAGTGCCAGACTCTCCTCGCAGAGCAAGAGTTTGGTGTTTGCAACACAAACCCCACTTAAACAGCAGGCCCTTTGCCTCAGATGGTGGGGAGTGCTTTCCTCCAAGGGGAGACAACAGGAGACAGCACCAGTCCTCCCAGCAGCGGTGTCTGTGGCTCTCCTGTTCAGGAATCCTCACGGAGGAGGGAGTCAGCTCCACGTGGTTCCAAGCTGGAGGGTGGCCTGGGCAGCCCAACACTTCTCCACACTCAAGAGACCCAAACCCAGTTCCCTCTGCTCCTGCTCTGCCTGCTCCTCATTTCTCAAGGGCTGGAGGTTCAACCAGCACCTCAGGTCACCTCCTTCACCCTGTGGGTTTAAAATCCCCATCCCTGAATGTTCAGGTGTTCAGGAACCCAAGAGAATGTGCATTTAACCTTCTTGCCCTGTCCTTCAAGGCTTCAAGGTGAACTTTCACCACAGGAAGGTTTTCACCACAGCTGCACAGAACCATAAAATCATGGGGTGGTTTGAGTTGGAAGGGACTCTCCTGCCAGGGGCAGGGACCCTGTGTGGCCAGTTTGTCCCACCTCATCCAGCTCTAACAGGGTGATGTCCCACACAGAGCTTAATCCTGTCCTGTGTTCCTAGGATTAATCCTGTAAGGAGAAATTAATTTTCAGCTGGGGATTCTGACCTAAATTCTGTAACTCTAGCCTAAAACTTGGGAAATGCTTTGTGTCTGACCTGACCCTTCCAAATCTGAGTTTTAAAGGTCTCCTGATCCTGGGTACACACTCCAAAGGCTGCCAAATCCACAAAAGCCATTCTGCAGGGCATTTCCCATTCCCTGTGCTTTTCCTCAGAACTCCTAATCTGCTCTCTGGGGGCTGAGTACACATCTCCCTCTTCAGCTGTTCCAACATTTTTTTGGCAGCCAAGCCTCACTGTAGCACCTTCCACTATCCCAGGGTGCTCCAAGCCCTTTCCAGCCTGGCCTTGGACACTGCCAGGGATCCAGGGGCAGCCACAGCTTCTCTGGGCACCCTGTGCCAGGGCCTTGCCACCCTCACAGGGAGGAATTTGTTCCTAAAATTCATTTCTTCTTTATTGCTTGACATGGAAGATGTTTGATCCTTGTTCTAGGGTCATGCCCAGCACCCCACAGGGGTTGTTGGCACGGGACACTAAGGAAGAATCTGGATTTTATTGGTTTCATTCAATCAAATTCTACTGATTGGTGCTGTTATGTTTGTGTCTTCATTCCTTTTGGGAATTCCTGGGGTCTACACAGTCCTCTTCTCTGCTCTGACTCCCTTGGATTAACACCTTCCAAAAAATCTTCCTCAAATTTCTGGCACAGGCAGGACAGGATCTTTTTTCCTTACCACAATGTCAGAGACAGCAGAGCATGTGAGGACAGTGCCAATGGAGCACTGGATCTTTTCCAGGCTCCCTCCCCAGCCAGTTCCTCTCTCTGATGGGAGCAGGACCAAGCTGCAGCAAAGCCAGAGAGTCCAGAAATCCCAGTTTTCAATGGAACAGCTGCCTGTCAGGGGTGACAGCAGAAAGAGCTGCTCCAGAGGACTCCCAGTCGTGCTGGGGGCTGAGTTTTTCTCCTGCTCACTTCACCTGCCTGTACTGGGACACAGGGAAAGGGACCCACATTCCCCTGGAAAGCAGGAGCTGGAGCCCAGCTCTTCCTCATGGATCAAACTGTTTTTGGAGAACCCACTGCACCCACTGCTCTGTGTTTACAGATGAGGAAGAGTCAAGGGGATGGGACTGTGGAGAAAATGGGGTGGGAAAATCAGATCTCAGCTATGCATTTTTCTGTGAGCATGTTAAATAAAATCTTCTGTATTAAACCAAAGCCACATTATTGAAGTTGTAAGGGGCTAATCCAGTTTCCTATCCAACCCTGCATTTCCCCAGCACATCTTTAAAAATACTCTCAGAGACGTGCTCAAAACAAATAGAAAAAATGTGAAATAAACTCACAGAAATCCTTCAGTGCCTTAAAAATCTGAAGGGAAAGGTTCCTTGAAAGCAAGAGATTTAGGGCCTTGCAGGAGCTTTGTACCTCTCAGAAAACAGTGACCCAAACTGGCAAAGACAGGCAATTCTGCCACAGCAGGGACTGTGAGACCCATTTCTGGAGTAGGGACACCTGTATTAACAACAGCAGTGGCACCCATGAAGTGAACAAATCGAGTTTCAGATCAGCTTTCCCATTTCCTGCCAGCCACAACCTCTGCCCCACACGCAGGGATTGGCTCATTTCAGTAGAAACCCCAATTTCAGAGCAACAGGAAAACTCCACTGCCAGCAGTGGCTCTCCATGGCCAGATTTTGGAGGGAGTGCCCACATCCCACCTGACAGGACAGTCAGGTGAGCTGATCAAATGTGTCCACATCACTTTTCTTAGATCCCATTTAGTAATTTTGTCTTTGTAAGAAGAGTTTGCTACAGTAGAGGTACTTTATGCTGTGTCAACCAGCATGAGATTATGTGCTTATTTTTTAAATTACAGTCATGGCACAATGTGCAAAGTATTCTGAATGTCAGCTGCTGTGCACAGGTAGGTTCTGACACTCCAAGGACCTTGCACTGTGTGGGACAAAGCCCTCAGGAAGAACAAGGACAAGAAGGGAATCACAGAATGACAGAGTGGTCTGGGTTGGAGGGAGTTTTACAGCTCATCCACTCTGGGACACCTTCCACTAAACCAGGGTGTTCCAAGCCCCATCCAGCCTGGCCTTGGACACTTCCAGGGATGGGGCAGCTGCAGCTTCTTGGGACACCCATCACTTCACACACTCCCTGGCCTCCACGAAGTGTCCTCCCAGTTTCAAAGCCACCTTGTTAATTCCAGCAGGACTGTGCCAGCACGACTGAGGACCCAACACAGTCTGTCACCTGGTTCCCAGTGCCTCCAAAGTAATTCCTTCCAAAGCCCACTTTCCCTGTTCACCAACCCATCATAAAAAACCTGCAAACACCCAACATTAAAAACCTGCTGGGAACACATTTGTGGCAGCAGAAGTGACAGAGACATCACCAAATAGCTATGCAAAAAGCTCTATTTTTAAACCTTCACCTTGGCTACCTATTAACTCCTTTCCTCCTGGGAAGAGGCACAGAGATTCCTCAGTCTGCAGACAGCAACAGCCCCAATCCCTGCCTTTCAACCTTTACGATTTGTTTTCATCTCCAGGAGGGAGAACTGCACCCCCTGGGCTCCATCTCCAGGCCTGGCTGTGTTGGTTTTGGACAGGTCCTGAGCTGTTTCATACTTGGCACTGGCAGGGATTTGTTACACCAGCTGCTCAACAACAACACACCTGTAAGCAAAGCTGGGGCTGGGGGCTGTGTGGGGAGCAGCAGTTGGTTTAATGATGGCAGGGTGCCACGGTGATGCTGCCATGACCTCATGGTTTATTTTAGTCAGATGAAGAGCCCCTGTTTGCTCAGCTGTCCCTGCTCCCTCCAGGAGACCCAAGTGAGCCACAGGCTCAGCCCCTGCTCCCAAGGTGGGCACCTGCAGGTAGGAACTGGAGCCATCCACCCATCCTTAATGAAGTTGCATCCACCCTGCTGGTGGATAATCAATTCTCCTCTTGGAAAGCTTCACTGAAAGTGGTTTGGGGTTTGGTTTGGCTTTCCAAGCTGATGAAAAGAATTTAATTCTCTCTTCTGGAAGTCTGTGCCTTCCTACAGTGAGCCAGGAAGCTACAAACCCAATGGCATCCACATAAAGACTGGGAAAACATCTCTGTGGCAAGCTGAAGGCTTGGGCAGGAAAATATGAGCCATGTTTACGTAATAATTATAACTCACACTAGCAGAGAACCTTTCAGCAGGGGATTAAAAAGCACTTTGCGAACATTATCGGCCACAACTCTGCTATGAGGTAGGTATGAGTCCTCCTTTCTCTCCAGGAGCAGCCAAGGCAGAGAGAGGTGATTTTCCAGCCCCTATTTTGAGAAGGCAGCCAGCACATTTGGGCAGCTCAGCGCTGGGGTGCTGAATATGGAATCACAGAGGTCTGAGGATCCCACTGGGTTCAGTGCCTGTGTTTCAGAGGTGCCAGCTGGGCTTGGGGTGATCAGAATCCTCCCAAACCTGCTCTAAAATCACAGGATGTCCTGAGCTGGAAGGGACACACAAGGATCACAGAATCCCAGAATGGTTTGGGTGGGAAGGGACCTTAAAAATGATCTCGTTCCACCCCCTGCTATGGCAGGGACACCTTTCCCTATCCCAGGCTGCCCCAAGCCCTGTCCAACCTGGCCTTGGACACTTCCAGGGATCCAGGGGCAGCCACAGCTTCTCTGGAATCAAGTCCAAATCCTATCCAGCCCCCAAAATCCCACCATATCTCTGTTGTGAGAAGTCAATTAAGAGGCCCATGCACCCAAAAGCAGTGACCACTTTCACAAATAAAAACCTATAATAAAACCTGAGATTAGAGTCCAGGAGCTGTAATTACCAAAGCTTTGGAATAAATGCACCATTTCAGCATTATTAATGTGTGAGCTAGGAGAAAAATAACATGGTTTTTATCACTCCCCATGCTTTAGGGAATAACCAGATGTACCATGGAGCACAGTTCATTCCATCCTCACTAATTTCTGAGTTTGCAAGGTAAGATTAATAGATTTCTGCTCTCCCCACAAAATTTAACTGCAGAATTGAAGGAGACCAAGCCACACTGGAGACAAAAAGAATTTGGGATCAGCTCAGAGTGCTGAGATCATCTCTCCTCTTGCCTTGCAAATAGGACAGAGTCAGGACAAGGGAGAAAGGAGGAGCTGCCAACACAAGAGGCAGGAGTTGTGACAGCTCTCCCAGGCCTTCCCCTAGAGCCACAGCCACACCATGCATGGCACAGGGCTTGGATCCATTACAGTTCCTGGAGAAGGAATGTTTCCTGGACACCTTGAAAGGCCATGGGAAGTCTGACCTTCAGGAAAAGAGAAGAGGTGACCCTGAGTTGCTGCAAGGGTTAATTTGCTAACCCTGCTCCCAGTGCAAACACAGAGCTCAATTGCTCTGCCCACGTTTTAAAAGGACCATAAAACATATATTGCATTGGCAAGACAGTCAAAAGCACCCCTGGGATGTGTGCTCTGAACTGCTAAAAGAGGCTTTGCTTGAGTTGATTTGTATTTTTTGGTTGGGTTTGGTTTGCCTTTTGCTTATCCAACCCATCTGCAGTGTTGTGAGGTATGTGCACAAGCTCTGGGAGATTAAAGAGCTTCTATCTAAGTGCTCTGCTGGCATAAACACATCACAGTGGACCAAAGCTATCAAATTCCAAAATATCAGAGGATCTGTGTGCCAGTGATTGCCAGCACAGGGCAATCCTGCATCCCTAAAGCTGTGCCTAAATCAGGGCACGGACTCCCAGCTCACTGCTGCTTTCCAAAGTTTGGCTCTGGACCACTCCGTTCTCGCTGGTTTCCCCAGTCTCAGCCCAACTGCTCCTCAGGCATGCAAAGCAGCCTTGAAGTGGGGTTTATTCAGAGTAAGTGCATAGAAGTGACACCTCATTAGCACAAACCTCTTCTCCGAGTGTTCCCGGTGAGTCCCGGTCTCTCCTCTCGCAGAGCACAAACACAAATACAAATACAGGTTTTTACTGCTCAGACCAGCACGGTGCCAGTGCAGCTCGGGAAAACACAGGGGTTTTTACTGCTCAGACCAGCACGGTGCCAGTGCAGCTCGGGAAAAGCCCAGGAGGCTCTCCCTGAGCTCGTGTTGTCATCACAAAACAAGCAGCCCCGCAGTCCACATGGCAACAAAACACTCTCCTTCCCACACAACGCCCTCTGCTCTGACAGATTTCTTCTGCAGGTAGGGGAAGAGAGGCTCCAGGGTCCAGAAGGGGTTTTTTGGGATGAAGAGTAGACTGATGAAAGTGCTGTTCATAATATTCCAGTGCTGGTGCCTGCAGTGATCGGGGCTGCAAAGCTGCAGATATTCACTCAGACCCTGATGAATTTGGGGTATCCCTGCTCTGGGTTTAATGGTATTATGGCATCAGGCTAAGCATGAATGATATACAAAGAGGTCTGATTAACTAGGAGCAGCTTTAACTGCCACCTGAGAGGAGAAACTGAGGCAAGAGCAGTGAGGTTTAAGAGGAGCTGAGAGCTCGGTGCACAGAAGCACCGAGTGATGTGAAATTAGAGGCCCAAAATCATACAGAGGTGGTTCTGCTGGAGCAGAGGATGCCACTGCTCCACTTCAGGGGAAACAGGAACACAAGGAGCCTCACAGTCCACATCACCTGCCACAGCCTTGTCCTCCTGCCCTGTGATGCAATCAAACAAGCTCTGGTGCTCTCCCACCTCAGGGAGTGAGTGGTTAAAGGATCAGAAGCCAAGCCGAGGTCCCCATCCCCTCAGGGCTCTCTGGGTAAAGCACAACAACAAAACACAGGTTTTTAAAATAAAACATCTAATCCAGCTTTTGTCTAGACCACAGAAAGCAGCCTGGCATTGGGTGAAGCTGGGAGAGTTGTGAGAGAATCACACTCAGACTGGGACTAGAGCAATGCAGGGGCTCTTAAACCTCTCTTAAACACAAACCCAAGGGCTGAGCCAGCCTTACAGCAGTGCAGGTACTCCACATTGGGGTCATCTTGCAGCCAAGCCTCCTCTGTTCACAGCACAGGCTCCCAGCCAAGCAGGTGAGATTCCCATCCCTGGAAGTGACCAAGGCCAGGTTGGGATACTGGGAATAAATTCTTCCCTCAGAGGGTGTAAGGCCCTGGCACAGGGTGCCCAGAGCAGCTGTGGCTGCCCCTGGATCCCTGGGAGTGTCCATGGTCAGGTTGAATGGGGTTTGGAGCAGCCTGGGACAGTGGAAGGTGTCCCTGCCCATGGCAGGGTGGAACAAGATGATTTTTAAGGTCCCTTCCAAGCCAGGCCATTCCCTGATTCCCCAGCTCTGTGAGATACCCTCTGCTCCAGTTGAACTGAGTCACCCAAGTTTAGTCACCACTAAAATGCATCCAGAGTCTCTGCTTCACTCCTAAGATGGTTTTATCAAACAGTGCCAGGAACTACCACGTCCTGGAAAAAGTCTTGAGAAAGAAGTTTTGCTTCAGCAAAATACTTTGGACTTGCAAAACCTGACCAAACAAGCCCAGTTCAGCAACAAGGACATCCCCCACTGTGCTGAGAACAAACCTTTGAGTCTAACTCGAGCACCAGCACTGCAGTGTTCTGTAAGAGCTTTTAACAAGTGATCCCTGCCCTCCTGGGGTGAGGGAAAACACCCCTGTGGCCCCCAGCCCAGGGGGGAAGGCTCCAAGAACAGTCCTGCCTTCCAGATCCACACAGAGCATCACTGGAGAGCAACTCAGAGCCAGGACCAGGCAGCTTTTCAGGCTGGAAACGACTCAGCACTCAGAGACTCTTCCGACCCACGCCTCACCACGTGTTTCTCCCCCTAATTTTGTACTCCTCCACTTGCCACAGAGGGTGGTCACACAGCCCCAGAGCTCTGATGGCATCCAGAGCCCAGCCCAGCTCAGGCACTGGCACCCCTCTGCAGCCCATTCCAGCCAAAAAGGGCACACAGGGCAGAGCTCTGATTAGGAAAAGCTGTTTCACAATGAAGTGCAGTTACAGGACAACTGGTGGATTCTGCCAGGAAGGGTTTGTTTTGTGCTTTTTTTTTTTTTCTTTTTTTTTTTTTTTTCAAAACTAAACTAAAGTAGAAAAATGTGTGATTTTTATTGCTGGTGAAAGGTGCTGGATTTGTACTCAAAGGAAGCCCAGGATTGTGAAATGAGCTGGGGAGAACTCATGACCTGATCTGATCAACTTCTGCAGTATCCTGACTTTCTCCACATCCACATCACAGCAGCAAGAACTCAGAAATACCATTTTTGAGGATTCTCCATTAGCTTCTGACTGTACATCAGAATACGTGACTTAACAATCATCAAAATTCAAGAATTCATATTCCTCCCCTAAGATTTTTCAGTAGAAAACCCTCAGTTTCCTATAGGAATTTTCAAGGACTGAAAAACATTTAACCAAAATCCCTCTAGAAGAGATTAGTAACCAGCATGGTAAGCAAACCTCAGCAGGGGTTGGAGCTTAATTTTCCATCTGCAGCTGAGGAACATGAGGAACAACTCACCCTTGGCTCAGATTGTTCTCCCACCTCTGGTGGTGTAACAACGGCCATGGGATTACCCCAGAAGCTCTTACAAAACACCCACCACCCAACCAGTAAAAACACGTCAGCTAATGCAGGATTTTGGAGAAATGGGGAAAAGGAAGGATATTTGTGCACTGATAGTGGTAGAGAAGGTGGCTGAGAAGGAGGTGGGGTGAAGAAACTCTAAATCCAACTCCCCTTCAGCTAAAGCATCACTGACTTCAAACAAAGCATTGGCAACAGCAGCTCCAGCTGACAGCTCTGTTCTTTCACAGAACCCTGGAATGGTCTGGGTGGGAAGGGACCTTAAAGATCATCTTGTTCCACCCTGCCACGGGCAGGGACACCTTCCACTGTTCCAGACTGCTCCAACCCCCAGTCTCCAGCCTGGCCTTGGACTCCCATCCCCCAGGGATGGGGCAGCCACAGCTGCTCTGGGCACCCTGTGCCAGGGCCTCTCCACCCTCTGAAGGAAGAATTTATTCCCAATACCCCACTATCCCTGCCCTCTGCCAGTGGGAAGCCATTCCCTGTGTCCTATCACTCCAGGCCCTTGTCCAAAATCATGGCATTTAACTTGCCCTTCTATCACAGAGGGAGAGAACATCTGAGCAGAGAAGAATCCTGTTTTATGGGAAGAAATCAGAAGTGTTGTGTGCTGCTCTGAACACCAATCCTGCACGTCCCCCTGGCAGGGTCTCTTGGTCCCCTGTCCTACACACGAGCACGGGCCCAGCACAGGCATCTGTGGTTTCAAAGCAAACACAAAGCTGGGGTTGCTTTACACCATCAGACAATGTTCTCTCCATCATTATTCTTGGCCAGGGAAGGACTTGCACGCTTGATTAATTTTGTTTCGGGGAGAGGCAGTGAATTCCAGGCCACGGTGCTGACGGGCCGCGGGGATGGAAAGCATCACTGCTGAGCACGCGAGCAGGGCTTCTCCAGAGGAGTCCCCACAACTGCTGAACCCTTTGGTGCCTGGAGAGGCTGAGCCAGCAGAGCTGGAGGAGAAAGGGCAGGGATTTCTTGGAGCCTTCCCAGGGCACCCCTTGGGCAGTGCAGGAGCCTCACAGAGCCCACACTCAGCATGGACAGAGCACTCGTTTGTGGGACAGAGAGAAGTTGGGTCTGTTTGCATATCAGGGGTTAATTAATTGTCCAATTACAGCTTCAGGCAGGGCACTCCCATTCCCTGAGTTTGTCCCCCACTTCACTGCTGTTCACGTTTTTGGGGCCTGTGAAAAACAAGGTGGCCCTGGGTTTGTGCCTGGAGAGAAATTGTTCTGTGTGACCAGAACGGGAGAACAGGAGCTGCCAGGCTGTGGAGTTTGGAGTTTTACACTAAAGCAGTGCTCACCTCAAAAATACAAGAGTCAGAACCTAAAGCATCACCTTCCCAAGGTGCAGCTGGTCACACCAGAGCTTTGCTGTTACCCCACTGCTGTAAAAAACAGGGCTGGGAAAGAGTTCAGGCAGTGCTGGGATGCAATCGTTCCAAAGAACTCCAACCACAAAATAACTTCCCCAATCATGTAGAAAAACAATCATTTTGGAAAAGCCTCCTGTGAGTACATACACTCATTTACACTCTGTTGTTATTATTATACATGTTATTCTCCATTGGTGATGAAATCCATATGTCTGCTTTTCCCTTCGTTCTTTCTACATTACTATCTGAACCTTTGATTTATTTCCTGGCTTTCCAAATTGATTATTCAGAGCCATAGAGGAGGGAAAACATGATACTGGAGGCCCAGAGACAAAGTCATAAGCAAAAACAAAGGGGGAAAAAAATAAAAAAGGAAAAGACCCCGGTGCCAAGTATCACACATCTGTAGTGTCTCTCAACAGAGGTGGGAAAAACACAGAGCTGTTCCCCGAAATGAAGCAGACAGGGATTTATTGGGAAAGCTCCAGTGAACTAAACTTCTTGGGCAAGGGTTAAGAAACTAAGGACCCGATCTTATAAACACTAAAGCACATACTTAACTTGATTTTGACATCAAAGCTGCCTCACGTGAGCAAAGCCGTGCAGCATGTGTTTGCAGGGCACGAGGGGTTAGGGCTGCAGTCATAAAGCCTGAAAAGGCTGGGACAGAGAGGCAAACAAGCAAGGATTAAAAATAACCAAAACACAGAAAGCTGGCAAGGAACTCTTGGCAGCTAAAATAATAATAGTAAAAACCCCACAGAAATTAAAACATTGTTAACATTCTATATGCGAGGGATGCTCGAGCTGTTTGTTGCCAGACCCGAGGCTGAGATGCTTGTTGGGACCTTTGATCTCTGTCACCCCTCTTCCTGCATGTCCAAAGCCTTGTAGATGAGAAAACAGCTTTATTTGCTTAAAACTTCTCACCCAAACAAGAGAGGCTGCAGAGCAGGATGACTGCAGGACTGGGATCTTCTGACACTGCCTGGTGCCAGGTGTAGGTACAACAAAAGGGCGTTTCATGATCTAATGAGAAATAATTTTAATTATTTATCCACCGTCCCCATTCCTTCTGCATCACTGGGAGAGCACCTGCACATTCCTGTGGTGGCTGAGGACCCACATCAGCCCATTCCCAGGAACCTCAGCCTCAGGAAACACGTCCACTGCAGCACAGAGCACACCGACCTCAAACATTCCCACAACACAGCCTCTGTGAGTCACCTCACCCTTTGTGGGGCCAGTTGTTGCCACCTAGAAAACCCAGGAAAAAAATACGTTGTAGAAAGTTTACTGTGGCTCAAAATTGCACTTTTTAATGGTGGATTTCCACCTCCTTCTCCCGGGCACAGGGGAAAAGCCTCACCAGTCACTGCCCTTGTGCACCTCCTGCCAGCTCAGAACAAGAGCAACACTTGGAAACATCAAGCTCAAGCTGGAAAAACTTAGAGACAGCAAAAAAGTGAGGAAAAAACCCACTTACCCACGACTTGCAAGTTTCCTGTGGGAAAATTAGGATTTTTTTTTGTGGAAGGCTGTCAAAAAAAGGATTTTTCCCATAACTTACTCTCTTTCAAGGGAAATGCTGGAGTTGCAGCCAGTTCTATTCTAAAGCTCTTTGGTTTCCAGTATTAGGCTGGGAATATAATAAAAATAAGCTTCTTTGGAAGAGTACTGGTATTTCTAAGTCCTCACAGAGGTGATTTTAGGAGCAGCATGAAGAGTGATCAGTAGCCTCTCAAAAACTGTCAAAGGGAGACAGAGCAGCGCTGATTAAAAGTGTCAGTAGGAGCTTTGGAGAACAGTTTAGCTCCTGTTCCCTTCCCCAGGCCATTTCCTTTGCAATATTTCTCAGAGACAAATTATTAATTACTCTCCTAGAGATGGGAGAGCCTCCACGGTGTCTCTGCTGCTCAATGTCCACCTCCAGCGTGGTCTGTAGATTTTGGCTGAGGAGTTGATCACTTCTTCAGCCACCTATTCCTCCCTTGGCTCAGCTATGAACACCTGTCCCAGGCCAGATGTCCAAAAACCCGGCTCTGACACACAAACTTCTCTGAAGGGGAGTGCTGGGAGCTGCTCACTGTTCTGGCTGCTGGGAAGGATCCCACTCTCCTTGGTTCTTTACCTTCTCTCAGGTTGCTGTGAGGTCCCACCAGCTCCTCGCTGGGCTGGGAGGGCTCTGTGGAGACCCTTGGGGGCAGATGTGCAGGAAAGGCAGGTTCTGCTGGTTATCACACATCAAAAATTGCTTTTTCTGGGCCCTGCTCTTCCACCAGCTCGCTCTGAAGTGGGCAGCAAGTCCTGTTTTTAGTGTTAAGGGATAAAACACTCACAGCTCAGACTAAAGGACAGTCCTTGCCACGGCTCCCACTGGAAGGGAGCAGCAAACCAGGGGAGTTTGACGAGAGATTCTCACTCCCTGTGCTTTAAGGAGTCACATCCCTGTGTCAGGGCTTTCACTGGCTGGTTCAGAAGTTCCTCCCCACATTCAGACACTGAAAATCAAAGGTGACTCCTGTGAGTGAAGTCACAGAGCCTGCGCTTGCCCCGTACAGAAATAAAAGGGGAAGAAAGGAAAGCTGCCACAAAGAGAAATGAGGGCTTTCTAGAAGTGGTTTTCCTGGTACAGCTGAAGTGCCAATCCCATAGCACTGCATTCCAGTGAAAGCCAGGGCACGTTTACTGGGACAGCTGATCCCAGGCAGTTGATAGCAAGGGACTAAATCAGCACAAACTACAAACAACAAGGAATGTGGGGCATTTTTATCCCCAGCTTCTTCCAGCCACCATTAACTTCCTTCCTCCACCCTTGAGCTGTCTGGGTTTTCAGCGTTTGGTACCCTTGGACTTGGCAGGAGGGTTACAGAATCCTGCAGCCCCTGTCTTTCCAGGGCTCTGCAGAGGGATCATGTCACGGCCAAGCCCTCCCCCCAAACCTATCACTTATTATTACAAGAAAACTAAATCGCCTTGGAACCAGCAAAGCCCTTTTTTTCCTGTCTGAAGATTGTCTCCACTTACAATCTCTAGCATAACATTAAACCTCTCTCCAGTAACACAAGCCCCACTGGGCATCTGATCTCAGCAGCCAAGAACTGTCCTCCCCGAGCCTCGGAAGTGCCGGCAGACAGAATCCCAGGATCCAGACCGGGGCAGGGACACTACCTCGTGTCTGATAAGACACAGCAGAGGGAAGGCAGAGCCTCGGGGGGTTGTGAGAGCCACTGAAGCCTTGCAGCTGGAGGGGAGAGCAAGCACAAGGCTGGGTATTGCAAGAGAAACAACTTCCCCTGGAGATCCCATCTGGGCCAGTAAACAGTAACCTGAGAGGGGCTGTGGTTACTCAGTGGTGCCAGATAACACCCTCATACCGTCACCAGGACCCAGACCCACCCTTCCCCAATCACTTTCCCAGAAATTCAACCTTTTTCCAGCATTGCTTTGTTTGCTGCAGAGACAGGGCTGCAAACACACTTCTGCACCCACTGATGACCCTGTTCCCTCTGTCCTTCCTCAGCCACAGCCTCTCCCAGACTCCCTGAGAGAAGCCCTGCAGCATCCCTCAGCCCAGTGACTGATGGTACCAGGAGCATTCAAGTTCACCAACCCTTGCCAAGGGAAAACCTGCAAATAAATGGACTCCTCATCCCTGGGAGTGTTCAAGGCCAAGCTGGATGGGGCTTAGAGCAGCTTGGCCTGGTGGAAGGAGTCCCTGCCCACGGCAGGAAGTTGGAACAAACTAATCTTTAATGTCCTTTCCCACCTATTCTGTGATTTTATGATTTTATAAAGACAAGGGATAAATAGAGGGGATTTATTTGCCCCCTACACAATGGAGAGCCATGAGCAGACACCAGTGACCTCAACTCCCAGCCCTGAGGTCTGTCCAGCCTGGGAATACCAGGAATTTTGCCTGTTCCATGGCTTCTTGCCACCAATAAAAGCGACCGTGCTCCAGGGCCTGCGCTTTCTTCCCATATCCGAGCTGCCTCTGCACATTCCCAAACAAAGCATTACACCATGTGAAAAGCAGGCACAGGCCCTGCAAAGCCCATCCTGCTGGCTAAGACAGGAAATATCTCCCATCATCTCAGCTAATCCTCCACCAATACAATGAGAAATGATGTCCAACGGCCGCCAAAAGATTATTAAGCGAAGAACAAAAATACTGCACCGCCCATCGAGCCAGAGCCAAAGGCAATAAAAGGGGAAATACAAAGTGCAGCCAGTGGTGGAGGGAGGAGGGGGCCAGGAGGAGCAGCAAACAGCAGGGAATGCCTCCAGCAGAGCCCTGGAGGGGGTACACGTGGGATCATGGAGGAGACCAACAGGGGTTTGGTTGTGAAGGGGTCTTAGGGATCATCCAGTGCCACCCCTGCCATGGGCAGGGACACCTTCACCATCCCAGGGTGCTCCAAGCCCCGTCCAACTTGGCCTTGGACACTTCCAGGGATGGGGATCTGGAATCCAGATGGATCCAGGATGCACCAGCTTCACCTCAGCTGCTCAGGAACAGCCTGGACTGTTCCTGCTGCACAGTCCAGCCCTGTGGCTGGGACAAAAGCAAACACAGGCCAGGGGCTGAGTTTATGGTACACCCCAAAGCCTGGCTCCAGCTGCCACAGAGCTCCTCAAAACAGGACACCTCAGCTACTGGGTCCTACCTGTGCATCCAACCTCAGAAATTCTCTTTTGTTCCCCTTTTATCAACAAACAGATGGGCTTCAGCTGCAAATACCTGAGGAGAAAAGCCATTTGCAAATGTTTTGATGACAACACTCAGCAAGCTGAGATATTTCAGCACTGGGAGATCAAGAGTTTTTGATTACCTGTGATAATCACAAAACCCCAGAATGGTTTGGGTAAGAGGGGACCTTAAAGCCCATCTCATTCCAACCCCATGGGCAGGGACTCCATCCACTGTCCCAGGTTGCTCTAAGCCCTGTCCAGCCTGGCCTTGGACACCTCCAGAGATCCAGGGGCTGCCACAGCTTCTCTGGGCACCCTGTGCCAGGGCCTCCCCACCCTCACAGCCAAGAATTTCTTCTCTATATCTAACCTAAATTTCCTCTCTTTTAGTCTGAACCCATCAGTTCCTGTCCTATCACTACATTTCCTGATGAAATAATCNAAAGCAAACACAGGCCAGGGGCTGAGTTTATGGTACACCCCAAAGCCTGGCTCCAGCTGCCACAGAGCTCCTCAAAACAGGACACCTCAGCTACTGGGTCCTACCTGTGCATCCAACCTCAGAAATTCTCTTTTGTTCCCTTTTTATCAACAAACAGATGGGCTTCAGCTGCAAATACCTGAGGAGAAAAGCCATTTGCAAATGTTTTGGTGACAACACTCAGCAAGCTGAGATATTTCAGCACTGGGAGATCAAGAGTTTTTGATTACCTGTGATAATCACAAAACCCAAAACCCCAGAATGGTTTGGGTAAGAGGGGACCTTAAAGCCCATCTCATTCCAACCCCATGGGCAGGGACTCCATCCACTGTCCCAGGTTGCTCTAAGCCCTGTCCAGCCTGGCCTTGGACACCTCCAGAGATCCAGGGGCTGCCACAGCTTCTCTGGGCACCCTGTGCCAGGGCCTCACCACCCTCACAGCCAAGAATTTCTTCTCTATATCTAACCTAAATTTCCCCTCTTTTAGTCTGAACCCATCAGTTCCTGTCCTATCACTACATTTCCTGATGAAATAATCACACATAAATAATAATCACAGATAAACCAGCATTAGCACTCCAGCTCCTTTTAGGAATGAGGCATTTGGATGCTTGGGATGAAATTCTTGCAGTATCTCCCTGTAGCTCTTCTCCCTGGTGCTCCAGAAGGTCTGTAAAATTAAACACAGCATTTGGATGGACAGCACTGAGGGAGGAAACTTGGCATCTGCCTTCAGTACCAGAAAATGCAGTTCCCAGGTTGAATAACTTGTTTTTAAAGGCAGCATTCCTCGAGATATTTTTGTGTTTTTTAACAAGTGCATTTGAGGCAAACAGATCTGTAGAAGCAGGGGAGAGATGAGCCTCCTTCCCTTTGATCCCTCTTGGAGGAGGTATTCCAATTTTACTGGAAGAGTTCACCTGTGCTGCTGACAAGGGAATTCTTGGTGTGGGGGGTTTATCAGGGAGTTATCCTACTCCCCCTGGAAGGTTTAGACTTGATTTATTTCTCTCCATATGACAGAACCCCTCCAATTTCATTCTTGAATTCCCATTTTCAGTTAAAAGCAGTGCTCTGCAGTTTCATTTAGAAAGCACCCATGTAAGCATCAAGTCCACCCTTGACCATTGAGATCTTCCATTTGACCTTCTCCACATCTTGCTCCATCCTCCCTCACAAACCTGGCCCAGCACCTGACCCCTCTCCCACCCTCCCAGCCAAGGGGATCCCTTAGCTGGCAGTGCCAAGTGATGCCACTCAAGAGCTGCTGGGTCCCTTCCAACTCGGAATATTCTGTGGAATGATGAGGTGCTTCAGCCCCAACCACCTGCAGAGCTCTTAAGGACAAGGAAAATTTAAAAAAGCCACTTTTTTTTTCAGCCTACAGCATGCAGACACCACAGATGCCCTTGCATACCTAAAGATCCATCAGCACTTCCATAACTGCTGGTTTGCATTGCTCTTCCTCTAGGCAGCAATTCTTCCCTGGCTGCAGAGCAGAGCTGGGCTCAGCTAGAGCTGGGCTCTGTCCCCTGCCAAATCCTGACAGCTGAAGCCAGGCTTAATCCCCTGTATAAACAAGGCCTGGGAAAAAAACATAATTGGGTTTAATTTGTTGTTTGCTTGCGTTTTTGGTAACTCACAAGAGGTGTCAACACCTAAATCTCAGCTGACTTCCCCAGCATCTTCACCCAGCTAGCTGTGAAGGCAAACCAGCATATTCCACCCCATTTTGCAGCCTGAAGTACCTGAGGAGACCCAGGGATTTTTGTAATGGAGCACAATAAAAGCCTGGCTCTCAATTTCAGCTCCTGGTGAGAAGTCACTAACTCAGGTTAGAGTTGTACATCCCCAAAAGTTTGGTTGTTTCATTACAGTGCAGCAAAACACAGGACCATATGGTGAAGTTTGTGACTGTGGCACCACAATTATGCTAATAATGATAAAAATAGAGGATGTTCCTTCCCAGAAAGTTTGGAGCCTGGTGAAGCAGCCAGACAGGGCTGGAGAGAAGGATTATCGTTATCACCAGTTCCTGTGACTCAGAGGGCTCACCCAGGAGTCACACACAGACTGCAACAGTGCTGGGAAGGAGTTCAGCATCCTAATTCCCACAGCCTTTCCTCCCACGTGCCAAGCTTCAGCAGCTCCTCTCCTGCACCTCCCCTCCACTGGGACCATCCAGGTTTGGAGACCAAAGCTAGCTTTTCCAGGGAGGAGTCCTGCAGCTACTCACCTTATCATCACACCCTCCAGTTTCATAAATCCCCAAAACTCTTGACAGCAAAGCCTGGTTTGTGACAACTCCCAGCTCAGACTTCTGAATTTCTGCACACAGGACAATGCAAATTGTCCTACAACACATCATTAAAATCCTGTGGGGACACCAAAGCTGAAAAACACCCAGCACATTCCACAAAAGGTGCTTTCCTTGAACATAACAAATCCTTGCAGCAGGGAGACCTATCCCAGCCTCTGGGTGTATATTCCCACATTGCCACACTTCCCTCATGAGTGGCACAGAGGGAATACTCATCCTGCCCTACAACCTCTGCCACAGCTCCAACCAGCAGACTGAGCAGGGGGGCCCAATTCCCAACCCAGCTGCCCTCCAAAGGCAAAAGGAGCAAACTGGAGGATGATCAAGTCCTGCAGCTCTGGTGCTACTGGGAAATTTCATGGCTTGGGTCTGCTCTGAGCTCAAATCCCACCCAACCATATCCTCACCTCAGAGCTGCCCTTACTGTTAAATGAAATCCTTTTCTCCTGGAAGGCTTAGGAAGAGGGTGGTTCCCAGTGGATGTTGCTCCTTATTAAACTGTCAGAGTCATTCCAGGGTTTGAAGCACTGAAAATAATTTGCCCCTTTTGTTCCAAAGCCTGGTGACCCCTCACCCCTTCCCCAGTTCAAGCTCCCAGAGGAGTCAGGGGAGGGGAAAGGTGCCAGGACACTGCACACCTTTGTTGTCCTCCATCAGCTCCTGAAGGTACTTGTGAGCCCAAGGAGAGATGAATATGCACATATTGCTGACTTTGACACCTGGGTATGCACATCCAGAACACTTAAAGAAAATCCCCCCATCCCAGCTTCCACCAGCTCCTCCCAGGGACAGCTGACAGCACGTTAATGTGGAGCCTGAAGGCTTGAGAGCCCTGTTTATACTTCCCAGCACGATACTTGTCTTTTTATTTGCAATACAAAAACCACAAGAGACCCGAGCCTAGGTCAGCTCCAAACCCTCCCAGGCAGAGCTTTCCCTGGCCAGTGTTTCTTCCTCCTCTATTTATGCACCTGGTGATTTATGTGCAAACCTCACCCACGACAAATTACATCCAGGGGTTTGTTCCCCACCCAGAAGGGAGGGGGTGTCTCTGGATGCAACAGCCACCTCAAAGCTAATCCCATCCTCCAGCAGCACCTCCCTGACTGGCAGCACTGACACAGGACTCCCTCTCCTATCATCCACAGCCTCAGGGATTATGAAACACTTTGGGTTTGAAGGGTTTTTTATTTTTCCATGCCTGGCAAAATCTCACTTTATTAAGTTTGCTGTTTTGGCAGTGAACCACCAGCAACTGTTCTGTGTCTGGTTTTCTCCTGCTCACATCCACCTTTGCACAGCAGCCTCCAGACCGTGCTTCCCCAGGCAGGGGAAGGACCACGATGTAGTGCCAACAACCTGCAGGCTGAAGGCATGCAAGTTTGCTCTTCCCCATCCTCATATCTGGTTACCCAGCAGGAAAGGCAATTAAGTTATCTGGCTGAGAATAAATCACCAGAAGCAGCCACTATTCCCTGACATTGACTTGTTTTCTTCTGTGTCACAGCAAGAACTTGAGTAAATACCAGGCAAAAATCCGCCTTAATTCAAGGATTTCATTTCAAAAGAGTTTCTGGAGCCATCACAAGTAACACAGGTCACAGGTGTAGAGTTTCTTTGCACTGACACGTGTTTATTTGCAAGATGTTCACAGAGCAGTTTGATGGAATTTGGGTACTATTTATGCTGAACTTGCCCAAAATTTTTAACTCTGGATCGATTAAAGAGGCTAAACCCTGAGGCAGCACATATTTGATTAATGTGGGATCAGCAAAGCCAACAGAAGCATGCATGGAAGCTTTGGAAATTTTTTATTCCTGAACAGCTCACCTTTTGCAATATAAAACTTAAAATCCCTGCACAGGTCTTCAGGAACACAGAATTGGCACACAAGCTAATTTTAAACTGTCTGAAGCAGAGAAAAGCATAATTATAGGAACCTGGGAGCCACCTCTGCTTGTTGCTGATGGATACTGAGTCCCCATTCTGTGCTCACCAAGGGCAGCACAAAGTCTCCCACATGTGGCACTTTATTTCCAGAGATCCAGAACATGACTGACAAAGCAGAAGTGATCCAGCAGCTGTTTCTCTGTGATGCTTTTCCAAAACCAAGCTCATCTTTAAACAACCACCTACGTTCTGAGCACTCATCCTGCTCACCCCTGTGGCCAGACACCATCACACACCCATTAATACTCCACTTCCCATTTTGAGCAGGAAACATTGAGCTGCCCAGTAATAACAGAGGCCTAAACACCCACATTGTACCATTTTGCCCACTCCCTGTCTGTGGTCAAGGATTTCCTGCCTTCCACTTCTGCAACCCAGCCCAGCCCAGCCTGGCAGAGCTCCTGCTGTGTGCAGGATGTGCCATTCCAGTTCCTCCAGTGCCCATCCAAGCTCTTGCATCCCTGTGGCAGCAGTTAAAGGCTGACTTCCACTTGGCCTCTCTTCCACTCTCTCCTCCCTGGCTCCCTGCTGAACCACTGTTCCTTTGCCCCCTGCTCAGCCTCTCATTCCCACCTCAGCAGCATCTCTCTGGGCAGTCTCCAGGAGAGCCCAGCCTGGACTGGTTTTCTCTCTGGCTGCCCCTTTATGCAGGTGTGTTCTGGTGCCAGTACTGCCATGGGTGTCCCTCCAGGGCCAGCCCAGATGGCCTTTTCCCACCTTCTGCCTTCACCCCACCATCATCCTGCTGTGATCCAAGAGCCCTTTCTCCAAGGGCACATGAGCCCTACCCTACCCTAACATGTCCCAGAGGTCTCCTGTAGGACAAGGGGAAAGGCTTTAAACTGAAAGAGAAGAGGGTTAGATGGGATATTGGGAAGGAATTGTTCCCTGGGAGGGTGGGCAGGCCCTGGCACAGGGTGCCCAGAGCAGCTGTGGCTGCCCCTGGACCCCTGGCAGTGTCCAAGGCCAGGTTGGACGGGGCTTGGAGCACCCTGGGACAGTGGGAGGTGTCCCTGCCCATGGCAGGGGTGGGATGGGATGAGCTTTAAGGTGCCTTCCACCCCAAACCATTCTGGGATTCTCTCATTCCTGAGTCTGGACATGAATATTCTCTCCACCCTCCCACCAGGACAATCTCCACAGCAGAAAAACTTCCTTGCCCCTCTTTCCTTCCCTCCCTGGCCCTGGCCTGATGTCTGTGCCAGGTGCATTTCCCCACCCCATGGTGTTGATCTCCCTGCCTGGAAACAGCGATTTTCTGCATCATTCCCTTTGGGACAAACACCTCAAATAGCTCTAGAGGAGCAACCCCCCTGACAATTGACTCGACAAAAGGAGTGCAACCACACCTAGCCAAGGAGAGCAGGGTACTTGCACAGCTCTGAGGCACTGCAGCCCCTCAGGATTTGAGAGGAAGCCCTGGGATTTGCCTGTGTCACGCAATGATGGGAGAGCTCCTGGTCCAACAGTAACTAAGGAGGATGTTAAGCCACAGCTAGTAAATGAGGTATTTTAAAATCAGCAAGCACAGAGAACTCGTATTTAAAAGGGACCTGGCCAGAGAGTGCTCTGGATCATTAATGTTGACTTTTAATAAGTCTTTGGAACACTGAGGGCTGCAAGAAAGCTCATGTTGTGCCAGAGTTTTAAGAGGATAGAAACAGGATGACCCACATAATTATCCACCTGTGACCCTGACTCTTATCCCAGGTGAAATAATGGAACAGCTGTAAAAGAACTTCATTAATAAAGCATTAAAGGAGTGTAAGAGCAAATGCCAACAGCTTGGGTTTATAGGAAGCAGATTTGTCACTAAGTTGAGAAATTGTTTCAGAGTTGAATAAGTTCCCTAAGTTTGCAGGCTGGATGTAAAAAGAGTACGGAGTTTATACAATTTAAAGCCAGCTGAGGCCTTACAAAAACTTCAGCCTTCCTACCCCTGTAGAAGGACTAGCAAAAGAGTTACAGAATCCCAGCAAGACAAGAAATCACAGGATGAGATGGGCAAGTGATCCTGGAGCCTCCATGTGCTGCAGGAAGGAACAACTGGACGAGCAAAGGGAAAGGAAAAGCCACAGCAGGAATTCCCTGGTGTGAAGGGCAGGACATTGTCACTCCCTGCTCTGGATTTCCTTGGCTCAACACTTCCATGACTGAGAAGCCCACTGGCTTCTGATTAGTCTTGTTTTCTGTACAGCCTGAACATGGCATTCATAAAAGTTCAATTGTTGGAGTCCCAATGCACGAGTGCAGCACAGGGCCGAGCCCTGGGGATGTTCCCAGGCACACAAAAGCTGTGTCTGTGGCGCTCTGAAGCTGCAATGAGAACCAGGACAGAACAACATCCCACTGCTGAGGGACCAGTAAATCCATTACACATCAGGAAGGGTTTGGGTCCCTGCCCAAGGGCAAGAAGGGAAATGCGAGGGGGAAGAGTTGCTGTTGGTGTCATCATCCAGAATGAAGCAATGGGCTCTGAGCAGCCAAACTTCCTCAGGCTTCTGAGTTCCCAATTACCCAGAGGATGCACCTCAGCTCCAGCAGCATCACTGCCCTGCCCCAGCACAGCAGCAGCCTGGGAGGTCAGCTATGGTGTGACCTCCATGAGCGAGCCAGCTTCCCAACCCAAAAATCTTCAGCCACAACCCTGTCATCTTGTACCTGCCTGGGAGGCCCTGCCAGCTCCGAGCTGAGCAGAAAAGCCATTCTTCACTCAAAAATTGCCAGTACTGAGCAATGCACCCCCCTCTGCCAGACAGCTGGGGTACCCTGGGCATCCCAGGACCACAGAGAAGGTCTGGGAATTATTTCAAAATCCCCCTGATGGTCATTGCTGAGCCCTTATGACTTCATCTCAGTCACTGCTATGTTTTTGAGAGTCAAGAATAACATGAATTTTTCCATATCTTGTGGTTTTTGGAGGGAGTGAATAAATTCTCATGCTGTGAGTTATTTAGGTATCAGCAAACCCAACCCAGCAGTGCTGAAGCCATTGAGCAACACAAAAAACCCCATGGAGGAGATGTGGCAGGCAGAGGCTCACCAGTGTGGCACATCAGGAGGCCCTAAGGGCCAAGAACCAGCAAGGAGAGTTGCAGATACTCCTTGTGGTCATGTTGAGTCTGCTCAGGGATGTCACCTAAATTCAGAACGTGTGGAAATGACTTGACCATCCCTTTCTACACTTGGTTTCATGCCTTGTACATGTGCATGAATGTAAAATGCTGAAAGACAACAGACTTGGGCCCTTTTGGACCATCAGGAATCAAGTAATGGTCCAAACCTCTCAGAAAAATAACTTGTTGGCAAGTCAACAAGAAGGGAGGTGCCACAGGGACTTCCCATCTCCATGCTGCCCTTCCTGAAGATGTCTCTTGGCAGGAGCTTGAAGGTCAAGGCCAGGAGTTGGAACTGATGATCCTTGTGGGTCCAACTCAGTTCACAGAGTTATAGAATCATGGAATATCCTGATTCTCATGAGTTCTCAGGGTTAGAAGGAGCAGGGAGGGCACAATGAATGGTGGATCCTGAAGCCTGGATGCTTCCCAAAGGCAAAATTCTGCCTCTGGTGCTGAAGGCTGCTTTCCTCCCAAAATATTTGTTTTTAAATGTGTGCTCCTCAGCTGTCTAAAGCCTACAAAAAGATGTTGACTTACTGGAATGAGTCCAGAGGAGGCCACAGAGATGCTTCAGGGCTGGAGCCCCTCTGCTCTGGAGCCAGGCTGGGAGAGCTGGGGGTGTTCACCTGGAGAACAGAAGGCTCCAGGGAGAGCTCAGAGCCCTTCCACGGCCTAAAGGGGCTCCAGGNAAAGGGGCTCCAGGAGAGCTGGAGAGGGACTGGGGACAAGGGATGGAGGGACAGGACAAGGTGGAATGGCTTCCCACTGCCAGAGGGCAGGGATGGATGGGATATTGGGAAGGAATTGTTCCCTGTGAGGGTGGTGAGGCCCTGGCACAGGGTGCCCAGAGAAGCTGTGGCTGCCCTTGGACCCCTGGCAGTGTCCAAGGCCAGGTTGGACAGGGCTTGGAGCACCCTGGGATAGTGAAAGGTGTCCCTGCCCATGTCAGGGGTGGAATGAGATGAGTCTGAAGATCATTTCTAACACAAACCATTCTGGGATCCCATGATTCTACAACCCCCACCCTAAAAAAAAAAAAAAAGCCTCCATTTCACTCCCTGGCTTTTGGAATCCACCTCCTACATGGACAAGTGCAGGAAGAACAGGAGGAGAAGGAGAGACCTCATTTAAAACTGTACAAGGGGAAATTGCAAAAAATTACCTAAACCTTTAGGAACATATTTATATTTTGATTTCATGTAATATTACTTCCTGGTTTCCAGCACATATTCCCTGGGCGTCCCCTATCAAATATCAGGCAGTATTAAATCACTGATCCCTGATCCCCGTAGCTCTCAGAAAAACATCTGTACTAATTTGTTGGTTTTCCTTAACACGAGGGCCAGCTGAACTCCTCCAGGGCTGAGCCAAGTGAGATCGCTGACAGATGCAGAATAAAAGTGCAAAGATTTTTCCTTTATTAAAAATAAGGTTCCACACTCCAAGCCCTGAGCCTGTCGCTTGCCAGAGTGATGAAATGACACGCGGCAACCTTGATGCAACTCTGTTGTGGATACAAAACCAGGGGGTTACCTAATGCTGCTCCCCAGCTGACAGCACAGCCAAACCTGGCTCAGCCACCCTGGCACAGCCAAACCTGGCACAGCCAAACCTGGCACAGCCAAACCTGGCACAGCCAAATCTGGCTCAGNAGTCATTCCAGTTCATTGTCCTGGGAACACAGCACATCTGGCAGCCTGCCCCCAGTAAGGATCTCACTCTGGTTTGGACAAACTTTGCTGCTGCAGCAGCTCAGCTCAAAGCAGGGAACAGGGACAGAAGTGCAGGTAAAGGCAACATTTGTCCTTGTTGTGATGCCTTAGGTTTGAGCTCTTGTATTTCCCACATCAGCACTGCTTTAGTGCAAAACTCCAAACTCCACAGCCTGGCACCTCCTCTTCTCCTGTTTTATTCACACAAAACAATTTCTCTCCAGGCACAAACCCAGGGCCACCTTGTTTTTCACAGGCCCCAGAAATGTGAACAGCAGTGAAATGAGGGGGCAAACTCAGGGAATGGGAGTGCCCTGAAGTGTAATTGGACAATTAATTAACCCCTGATGTGCAAACAGACCCAACTTCTCTCTGTCCCACAAACGAGTGCCCTGTCCATGCTGGGTGTGGGCTCTGTGAGGCTCCTGCACTGCCCAAGGGGTGCCCTGGGAAGGCTCCAAGAAATCCCTGCCCTTTCTCCTCCAGCTCTGCTCTGGCTCAGCCTCTCCAGGCATCAGTTGTACATCAGGGGAATCAACCCAAGGCATCAAGCACTGCTGGGATAAACCCCCAGCCCCTGAGGGATGGGCAGCCCCCAACACTCCCAGGGTGTTGCACATACACAGCACATGAAACTCGTGCCAGGGATCCTGCAAAAGCACACAGGAAATAAGAATGGCTTTCCTTTGGAACTAAGAACCATTTCCCTAAGGAAAAGCTCCCTTCCAAGTTCTCAGGAGTCCCAGGTGACAGCACAGGACCCTTTGCCTGGTGGGCTCTGTGAGATGGATGCTCCTTTCTGCAGAAGACCTCACACACCTCAGGCACGATGCTGATGGTGCACCCCTGGCTGCCCTTGCATTCCTGGGAATGTTATCCAAGGGCAATCCAGCTGCCAGGGAAAGAGTTTGATCCCACGGACTGAGCACAGCTCATCAGCACCACATCTCTGCACAGAACTGCCTCACACCCTGTGCCAGAGCTGGTGGCTCCCAACGGGAAATTCTCCCTGGGGATGTCCCAGCCAAAGGGTAGAAAAAGCCACAAACCCACATCCCTTCTCCAGCAGCCTGGGGATGAATCCCAGCCAGGGGCACTGGTCAGCCCATTCACAGGCTGTATCTGCTTCCAGTGAACTTTTATAGCCTGTCAATGGGCTGAATCCTACGCAATAAAATCGGTGTCATAAAAAAGGCCTTGCAATCCCAGTGTCTTTTTTTTTTTTTTTCCTCTTTTTAATTTGAGGACATGTGGGAGGGGCTGACTCAGAAGCCAAGTTCATAATATTTTTTTTTTTTGGGGTGGAGGAGGGGGAAAAATGACTTTAAATTACAATGGGAATTTTCAGAGCCTCCTTCAGGGGAGAGCAGCCATTTTCAAAAGTGACTTCATTTCCAGAGCTGGCTTCCCTCCCAGCACTTGAACAAGCAAGCAAAGAAGGGTTCAGAAAGTAAATGGCTTTCAAGTTTGGCTTGATTGCTTTCAAATTTAACAGCCATAAACCAGACTTTAGAATTCCAGGCAAATTTTGGGCTGGTTTATTTTATCAGGCTGCCAATCCTGAACCTGGGCAGAGATGACCCTGCACAGCTTCACACACAAGCCTGGCACAGACAGGGAACCTGGGCAACCTCAGCTGGCAAACCTGGAGATTTAACACTGCAAGGCTTTTTTGTGGACTTCTACAAGGGTTAAAGTGTTTTGCATCCCTTTCCTGGGATGCACTTTTGTGGCACTCGTTAAGGGCCAGATTTAGTTATCTTAAATCCCTTTCCAGTCCCTGGACTCAGTGATATGGGGAGCAAGGGGACATTTAAGAGCAATTCAGACTCAGTAAAGCACCAGCTGGAGACACTGGGAGCAGGAGACTTGAGGGCAGGAACAGCCCCTCTATTCCCTGCTTTAAGCTGCAGATAACATTGCTTTCTCCACGAGCACCTTAGGAAGATAAACAGGCTGTGGTGGTTAAGAGGCTCCAAGACTCTCAGGATTGCAGCCCAATTCCCAATCCCACGAGGGCTGTTTAGGGCACTTTCCCCCTTTATGGCTGCTGCAGTGCTGGGATATCAGGAAAAGCTTTCCCTGGGAGCAGCAGGGCTCTGATGAAGCTGTGAGTGAGCAGCAGGGATTTCCCCTGCTCGGGCTGTCAGTCACCAAACTTCACCACGAGCAATCCACGAGCCTTGGAGGGAGCTGTAAATCCCAGAGCCCAGCGTGTGGCTGAGGCAGGGATGTTCCCCAGGAAGGAGCAAACAGCTGGAGCTGCAGACAGATGTTCAGCACAGCCCTGACCGCTGGGTCTCTCCCTGTCAGCTCGGGGCGCTGCAGCAGAGATAAGTCACTAAAGACTCTGCTCAAATGGCTCTTGGCAGGGAGAACAACACCCAGAGCCTGCATGAAGAGCTGCTCTTTATTTTGTCAGAACAGCAGGGCCAGTTAATTTGTTTTATTTCCACGTTATTGCTGTCCCTGGGGTGGGCTGGGGGATGCATGGAGAGGGAGAAGAACTTTCCAGCTCTTCTGGGCGTGATGGAATTCCACAGCTCCATCTCCTCACGTCACATCCTCAGCTTTAAAGGGATTTCTTAATGTTTCTGGTGAAAAGGGAGGATTGACAGCCATCAGTTTGAAAGCCACAGAGGAGAACAGAACAGCTGCCCTGCTCTGACACAGAGGGCCTGGCTCAGCCCCTCTCCCACTCCCAGGAGGGGGATTTAGGCTGCTGGGGGCCTCTGCTCAGGCTGGTTTCCCACAGCATCCCAAACAGCAGCTCCTTGGAGGGCTCTGCCAGCGATCCTGCTGGCCAGAAATGGAATTAAAGAACACAATCAATGCCTGGTCTCCAGGTGGCATCACAAGAAGAGAAAGCAAAGGCAACAACCCAAGCCCTGATGACAGAAACCTCACTCCAAAGTTCACATGGCTTCAGGAGCCACTCATTCCTGCCTTCCTGTTTACCCTGGGTGTCTCCTGCTTCTCTGGATCTCAACCTTTGCAGTGCACAAGCTTTCTGATCCAAAATCTAAAGACAGCAGTGGCAGATCCCTTGGCAAGGAGTGGGAGAGGTTCCTATGAGTGGTGGTGTGGAGGCACTGAAAGGGCACTGGAACTGCCATGGGGAGAGCAGGTTCTGGGGAATCTGAGTCTGATTCCTTCCTGACTGACCTCACAAAGGTCACCCTTCCCCCCCAGCCTCCACATCTGCTCAGAGATGGTGGAATTGCAGATGATGGATTGCCAGCCTGCCCTACCAAATGGTGAGAATTAAGTGGTGCCTGTGAAACATGTTGGGAGCCTGGGATGACAGGCAGAACATAACTGCAAACTCTATTAGATCACTGCACCATCCCCTGGGCCAAAAATCTGCCTTTGCAGAAGAGATCCAGACACAAAATATGTTATTAAGCAAGGATGTCTGACAGTAGTTCAGCTGCACAGNGGCACTTTCCCCCTTTATGGCTGCTGCAGTGCTGGGATATCAGGAAAAGCTTTCCCTGGGAGCAGCAGGGCTCTGATGAAGCTGTGAGTGAGCAGCAGGGATTTCCCCTGCTCGGGCTGTCAGTCACCAAACTTCACCACGAGCAATCCACGAGCCTTGGAGGGAGCTGTAAATCCCAGAGCCCAGCGTGTGGCTGAGGCAGGGATGTTCCCCAGGAAGGAGCAAACAGCTGGAGCTGCAGACAGATGTTCAGCACAGCCCTGACCGCTGGGTCTCTCCCTGTCAGCTCGGGGCGCTGCAGCAGAGATAAGTCACTAAAGACTCTGCTCAAATGGCTCTTGGCAGGGAGAACAACACCCAGAGCCTGCATGAAGAGCTGCTCTTTATTTTGTCAGAACAGCAGGGCCAGTTAATTTGTTTTATTTCCACGTTATTGCTGTCCCTGGGGTGGGCTGGGGGATGCATGGAGAGGGAGAAGAACTTTCCAGCTCTTCTGGGCGTGATGGAATTCCACAGCTCCATCTCCTCACGTCACATCCTCAGCTTTAAAGGGATTTCTTAATGTTTCTGGTGAAAAGGGAGGATTGACAGCCATCAGTTTGAAAGCCACAGAGGAGAACAGAACAGCTGCCCTGCTCTGACACAGAGGGCCTGGCTCAGTCCCTCTCCCACTCCCAGGAGGGGGATTTAGGCTGCTGGGGGCCTCTGCTCAGGCTGGTTTCCCACAGCATCCCAAACAGCAGCTCCTTGGAGGGCTCTGCCAGCGATCCTGCTGGCCAGAAATGGAATTAAAGAACACAATCAATGCCTGTCTCCAGGTGGCATCACAAGAAGAGAAAGCAAAGGCAACAACCCAAGCCCTGATGACAGAAACCTCACTCCAAAGTTCACATGGCTTCAGGAGCCACTCATTCCTGCCTTCCTGTTTACCCTGGGTGTCTCCTGCTTCTCTGGATCTCAACCTTTGCAGTGCACAAGCTTTCTGATCCAAAATCTAAAGACAGCAGTTGCAGATCCCTTGGCAAGGAGTGGGAGAGGTTCCTATGAGTGGTGGTGTGGAGGCACTGAAAGGGCACTGGAACTGCCATGGGGAGAGCAGGTTCTGGGGAATCTGAGTCTGATTCCTTCCTGACTGACCTCACAAAGGTCACCCTTCCCCCCCAGCCTCCACATCTGCTCAGAGATGGTGGAATTGCAGATGATGGATTGCCAGCCTGCCCTACCAAATGGTGAGAATTAAGTGGTGCCTGTGAAACATGTTGGGAGCCTGGGATGACAGGCAGAACATAACTGCAAACTCTATTAGATCACTGCACCATCCCCTGGGCCAAAAATCTGCCTTTGCAGAAGAGATCCAGACACAAAATATGTTATTAAGCAAGGATGTCTGACAGTAGTTCAGCTGCACAGAGATGTTAAATAGCAATAATAATGAAACAAAGCTCAGTGTTTGAGGATGCTGTACATCTTCAAAGCACTTCACCAAAATGTTAACTGATTGTACCCAAAATAAATTGCTCACAGCTGTTGCAGATCTATGAGGTATTCACAAGAAATGATGGAACCTCATCCATCCTGGATCATACCAGGGCTGCACGTGCTAGAGCACAATCAAGAGCTCAAAGGAAATAACTGGCAGGGAGTTGAGATTTAGTGCTCTTCTGTACACCTCAAAATAGTTTTTTTTTGTCAGAGAAAGCAGCAGAGGCCTGAGCTGCCTCCTCTCAGTGCAGAAAAAACCCTGTGACAGAGCCAAAGTCTCCATTCAAAGTTCAATGTCATCCTGTGAAAATTCCTATTTCTTAGCAGAAATAGCCCCGTGCCAGGCAGCTTAAGGCATCCACAGTGTTGAGACACAACCAAGAGAACAGATCTGGCTCTCTTGTGCTAAACACAGCAAACTCCTCCAACAACTCCTTCTGCACTCATCTGTCTTAATTTAATGTGGATTTCACTACTGCAGTTCCACATTACGTCAAAGAATTCAGATTGTCTCCCTGACCAGTTCCCATCCATGACTTGTGAAACATCCCAGCTTAAAAAGCCCTTTCAGGTGCCCAGCAAAAAATTTGTAGCTTCAAGTGTCAGGTAAGGAAGGCCCTCAAAGAGCAGCTGGGCACTAAATAAAGCCCTGAGGATCCTTTCCACAATTACTGGCTGGCTTTCCAGCCCTGGGGCAGTCCCTGGCCTGTTCCCTGCCAGGGCCTGGGCAGACACCTGGAAGGACACACAGAAGGCCTGGCACCTGCAGTGAGCACTGAGGCAGAAAAGGCTGATTGCTCCCTCACTCACAGGCACAGCTGATCTCAGCCCTGTGCTTACCCTGCCCCACTCTCTGCCTCTTCTGTGGCCCCTGAGGGCAGAGCTTGGAAGAAAACAAACCTGAGGAGCCCCAAACCACCCACCCAACCACTTGGGCTGCTCAGTCCTCCCAAGTCAAAGGGGTTCACCAGCACAAGGAGCTGATCCTGACCTCAGGGCAGGATGCAGCACACCAGTGAAATATCAGGAGAAGGATGGGGCATGGCCAAGGTGAATGGCACACAGAGCATCATCCTTGATAAAACCTGCAGAAACCAGCACGACTCTGAACAGAGAGGTCCAGCAAAACATTCTGGGGGATGAACCCAAAGGATCATCACTGTGGGGAGATGAGATGCCAGGAATAACAGGTCAGGAGCTTTCCAGATGGCAGTGGAGAAGATGAGGGCAGAGCAGCCAACCCTGCACCCACAGGGAGCTTCCATCAGACACCAGAGAAGCCAAGGCTTGGTAGGAAGGGGATCAGCAGAGCAGGAGAGAAACACACAGTCCATAAGTAGGGAAGGGCAAAGCACAGCCTTAATTTCTTTCATGGTAATGATGCCTTAGGTTTTAACTCTTCTCTTTTTTAGATCAGCACTGCTTTAGTGCAAAACTCCAAACTCCACAGCCTGGCACCTCCTGTTCTCTCATTTTATTCACACAAAACAATTTCTCTCCAGGCACAAACCCAAGGCCACCTTGTTTTTCACAGGCCCCAGAAATGTGAACAGCAGTGAAATGAGGGGGCAAACTCAGGGAATGGGAGTGCCCTGAAGTGTAATTGGACAATTAATTAACCCCTGATGTGCAAACAGACCCAACTTCTCTCTGTCCCACAAACGAGTGCCCTGTCCCTGCTGGGTGTGGGCTCTGTGAGGCTCCTGCACTGCCCAAGGGGTGCCCTGGGAAGGCTCCAAGAAATCCCTGCCCTTTCTCCTCCAGCTCTGCTCTGGCTCAGCCTCTCCAGGCATCATTCCAGCTCAGAGCATGCAGAGGCTCACAGGAGCTTTGGGTTCAGCCCTCCCCAGCGCTCTGGAGATCATCCTGGCACTCATGGTCACCATCTCCACAGATCCTGAGGGGCTGCCCTGCACATGGAACCCCCAGCAGCCTCCAGGACCACCCTGGTGATGCAGGCAGCAAACCAGTTCAGGATGAGCGATTTGCAAGCAGGGGCCTGGGCTGCTCTGCCCAGCTCTTCCCACCCAAGGAAAGCACCACAAGACATTTCTCTGCTTTGCCCTCACTTCACACACACCCACTCTGAAGTGGGATTTTGCTTTGCAAGCCACCTTTCAGAGAGGGGTCACCGTGTTCATGGGGTGTTTGAGGCTCCACAAGAAGAGTCACTGTGCAACAACATCCCTGGGGCTGTGTGGAGTATTTCAAGGAAACTTTAAACAGGGCCTCACATCAGTTTGAAACATGGGCTTGAGAGCACAAGCTTGAAAGAGGGGCTAAAACTCTCATTCCTGCCTTGTGCGTGGTATAAAATATCCTCAGAATCTCACACCAGCCTGATCTATTAGGTCTGGCCTGATATCAGGGGGCAGTGCTGCCCTGGATGGAAGGATGCTGCAAGGGACACTGAGGATCTTGCTCAAAACCCTTTTTTATCAGCTCTGGCACTTGGGATTTGCAGCATAAACCCCCCAGCAGGCTGTGAGCAGGTTGCATTCAAGCCTGAAACACAGCCTAAAAAACAGTTTTGTGTGGGGCATCAGAGTGGGAAGAGCCAAGACCAGCTGGAAATCAGCACCTGGAACAGGTTGGCAGAAGCCCATGGGAGCTCCAGGGCAGGGTGAGCAGTGCCCAGAGCCTGGTGCTGCAGGGAAGGTCAGAGAGGCCCCTTTGAGGAGCTCCCTGTGGCCATTCCTGACCCCAGGGGCTGCCAAGGGAGGAGAAACACGGGAGGGCAGAGCACACACAGCACCTGCTCGGGCTGTGCCTGCATCACTCAGCTCTGTCAGCCTCTCACTTGGAAAAAGAGCCACCACTAACACACTTTCTCCCATCCAAGCCTCTCTCCTTCCCCTCTGAGCTCATTCATGGCTCGGGCTCTGGGACAGCTGCGGGGTTGCCAAGTCCCCCCAGCTCAGCGAAGCACAGAGCAACACGAGCAGGATGATGGCTGGGCCAGCTGTTGGAAACCACTGCAGGACTCCAAACAGCCCAACACAGAGCAGGGGAAAACAATAAACCAGCAGAAAGCCCCTCGTTCCTCTGCCTCTGCCTGCACATTGTGGTGTCACTGTTACCACCAGCCAAGTGAGCCCTGGCCAAAATGACAGCTCATTATGAATATTTTAAAAATACACTGGGTGGGGACTAAGGAGCCCTGGGAACAGGCAGTGGATTTTTTCACACCTAAGTGATTGTTTTGAATGCAGCTCAGGTCAATAGAAGTGACCTCCATCCTGGCTGGGACCAGTGCCAGGTGACTCCAGTGTGAAGTTCCCCCCTTGGAGCATCGTCAGAGCCATGCTGAAGTTCATGGAATTACAAGAAGGTTTAGGAGGGCTCATGCACATTTTTATACAGGCTCTGCTTGTAAGAGCTGCCCGACTCAGCAGCCTTAACTCAGAGGCAGAATCCCCTCTCTAAAAAAAAAAATAACCTTTTTAACAAGAGTTACTATCTTCTGCAACAAACCCCACCAAACTCATTTAAAAACACAGTTTTGTTTAAATTAGGGCACATTAAAGCAGGAAACAATGTCCCTGTGTAAATTATAGGGAAATGTTGTCTTCCCATGGTGGCTTGCCCAGTGGGCTACCAAATGTCCTCAGCTAACAGCAAACATCAGCCAAGGGACCTGGAGAGGATGGAGAAGAACAGGATGTCTGCCCCTGAATATGTGGGGGCCAGAAACAACACAATTCAACAGCTCAGGAAGGAAAATGGCATTTTGGGACACAAATACTCACAGGCCCCCACTGGGTTTTGACTCTGGCTTGCTCTTCTCAACAAAACAAGAGAAGGGGAGAAAATTGACTAAAAATGTCCATGGCAATGCCCAAGTACCAGACATCCCTCACCAAGACTGGGGGACACAGGCCAGGCTGGGACGCCAAAAACACTGGGGATGGTGGCAGGGAATGTCGTGGGAAGCTGAGAAGAGCAGCAGCACTCAGACAGAGGAGAACACGATATTTTCTCAGCATGTCACCTTCCTGCAGCTCCACAGCCTCCCAGGCAGGTCTTCCCAGCAGGACAGGGACTTGAAGCTGATCAGAGTTTGAAGCCAGCACCAGGGATGGTTTTGCTGTCCCCCTCTCCCTCTGCTCTGTCTGGCAGGGCTGTCCAGGGGCAGAGCAAGGCTGCTCTCCCTCCACACCCCACCCAAGGCACAGAGCCCTGGGAATGTCCCTCGAGGTTTTTGGTGCCTCTGGGACGGGAAGGGGGCCAGGCTAATATTCCACTGCTCCCCATCACCAGTCCCAGAGGT
Source organism: Notiomystis cincta (assembly GCA_013398075.1). NCBI lineage: Eukaryota > Metazoa > Chordata > Aves > Passeriformes > Notiomystidae > Notiomystis > Notiomystis cincta. The sequence goes on along the minus strand of VZRX01023362.1, from coordinate 40,876 downwards.
GCCCTGATCCACCCTGAGCACCAGGACTCTCAGGAGGGATCCCCACACCCTCCGTGCTGGGCCAGCTCCGGGGAAACCACAGAGCCCTGACCCGTCAGCTCTGCTGAGCTCTGCTCAAAGCACATCTGATGAGGCAAAGCCAAAGGTGAAGCTTCCCTTCCCAAGCTGGAAATCAGGTTGCAAGGACAATAAACCAGAGGGGATGGAGTTCTAGGCTGGGGATGGCAGGGGATGCCTCCTGGGCTGTGTCCACCACCCTGCCCCCAGGGCACAGCGGTGTTTCTGGGCAGATTTTTACTCCTCCTCTCAGGGCAGCAGCTCAGCCCGGTGTGGGACACCCCCAACAGCCTGTTCCTGCTGTTCCACAGAGGAAGGGAAGGGTCTGCACCCCTGCTCCTCAGGAGAAACTCTTGGCTTTTGGAGGAGCAATCGCTGCACACGGAGTCCAGCAAATCCTTGGGCTGCCACATCCTCTCAGCACATTAACAGCTGAGGAGTCCATCACAGGAGAGTCTGCTCCAGCTGGACTCCTCCTTTCCTGTCCTTCCTTCCCTCCCAGAAACAGGGCTCTCCCTTTGGAGAGGTCTCTCACCTCCAGCAAAGGCTCTGAGAGGAGAGCCCGAGGGTTTCTCAGTTTTGCTGGGAACAGGAGCCACCACAGCCTCTCTGTGCAGTCTCTTTTCTTCACCAGCCTCCAGCAGAAGCCTCCTGGCAGCTCCTCACCCTCATCCCAGCCCCAGCTCCCACTCCAGGCTCAGCCCTGCTGTCTCCAGGTGCAGGACACGAGCTGTTCCTGCCTCAACACCACTGCTGGGCAACTGGCTTCTTCCTGTTCCATTGCTGTATCCTCTGAGGCTTTGCTGCAGGCACAAAGACGGGACAGATGGAGAGGCTGTGCAGCCCAGGGTGCCCTGAGGGACAGTAATTGCAGGATGAGGTAAGGCAGGAGGAAGTGGGTGCTCTGGGCTGAAGGGAAGGACAGCTGTGGCTGTTCCCAGGATCTGGAGGAAGTTAATTGATAAATACCAGAGCTGGACCTGAAGGAAAACTGGGCATTTACAGCCAAGAAAGCAGAGCTGCTCTAGAAGGAGCCCTGGCCTTTGTTGCACAATGTCCATGGAAAGCACTCACTGTACTCACAGAGCAAGAGGCAAAGGAGGGATAAGCAAGCTCACACCCCCTCACTCAGCCATGCACAGCCCAAAACACAGCTCAGCACCGGCCTCCAGCTCCCCACCCCCCAAAAACACCCTCTCCAACAGCCAGCACTGCAGCTCACCCCGTGCAGCTGCCCCTGAGGAGCTCAGTGTGAGGAACTGCAGGAGTCCAGCCCTTCCAGGGCTCACAGAAGTCCAAGGCACACACCATCCTGTAACTCTCAGTACCTGGCAGCCTCTGGAGCCCCAGGGGAGGGTCAGCAGCAAGCAGGACCCCAAGCTCTCTTTATGAAACAATATTGAACACCCAGCCAACTGTGTGGTAAACAAAAACCACAAACCCTTTAGCTGGAAGTTCACAACATTCAGCAACACAACCTTGTGCTTCTCTGGACACTTGCAGTTAAAATTCAATAAAAGAAAACTTCAGTTGGTTTCCACCATCCATAAGTTCAGCTAAACCCTCCTTTATCCCACAAACAGCAACTCAGATGCAGCCAGGACATCTGCTGTCAGGTGGTAGCTCAGGATGCTCCCTACAGGACCTGGAAGCAGGGAAAAAGAAAGCTGTGAGCCTTCAGAAAAATCAGGTTATAACACACACACATCCTCCTTGCTACTCCTCAAGCCTTTAATCTCTGAGGCCACTGCAAGTTTCTTTCCACAAAAAAGACATCAAAAAGGCCAAGAGAGCTGCCTCTCTCAATCCTTCCCAGGCAAGCTCAGCCTCTCCTGAGCCTGATTTATATAACCTTGTGCCCTCACACACCTGTGAGGACAGGTTAATTGGAGCCAGGGGGTCAACCCTCCTCCTCTGCTGCAGATGGTACAGTTTACTTTGTTAGCTCTCCTCCTCCTCTTCCTCCTCCTCCTTTCCCAAAGGGAACTGCCTTTGAGATGCACTTTAAAGCCTCTGAGTGCTGCTGGAAGATTTGGGAAGTTCTGTATTTTTCCACTTTATCTCCAAAGCTTCACAAGGCTTGGAGAGAACTCAGGGAATCACTGAGCAAGAGAACTCTGAGCCACACTCCTTAACCCACCTGCCCCTCCACGAGGTGGAACATTCCATGGACACAAACCACTCTTCCAGCTGCAGCAGGACACAGCCCAGCCCGGGTGTGCACACACACACACACACACAGAGCACACGTGCACACCCCTGTGTGCAAAGGAGCCCAGCTCCTCTGTGTTTGGCTTGGCTGCACAGCCTGCTCTGGATGGGCTGGGCCAGGAGATATCCAGGCAAAGATAAACAGCAGGCAGCTGCTGGGAGCCAGAGATGTTTGGTGATTAACAGCTGTGTGGAGCTGCACAGAGACCCCCGACCTCGGCCAGCCCTCCAGAGCAGCCTGGCTCCTTTCAGATTCCTGCTTGTCAGGAGGAGGCTGGGACTGCTCAGAGGAGACTCTGGGAGAGTCACAGGTGGGGAGCCTGGAGAGCAGAAGTCACTGCCCAAAAGCCCATCCCTCTCCCAGCGCTCTGGCTTTGCCCAGCACCTCATGCACAGCCAGGGTTCATTATTTCAACGCTTCTCAAATCTAGGAGGGAATGGCAGAAAGCCTGATCTCTCCTGCTTTAACATAACCAAACACTCCAGAAGAAGGCCCTGTAAGTGTTTCACTTGGAGCTCCTGGCAAATGGGCTCTTCTCTCCCAGTACAGGCATCCAGCAAGTGATGGACTTGTCCTGGGAGAGGAGAAGCTGGGAAAAGGGGCTTTGGAATCAGAATGGGGCTGATACATGGTAATAAATTATTATTACCTCTTCATACCAAGAGGGAATGGAATCCCAGAATGGTTTGGGTTGGAAGGGACCTTAAAGCTCATCCTGTTCCATTTAGGCAGTGACACCTCCCACTATCCCAGGTTGCTCCAAGCCCTGTCCAGCCTGGCCTTGGAACTCATCTCAGGCCTTGATGCCTAATGACTGTAGCTGATCTTGTCCAAAGAGCACCAGCAAGTTCCCAGTCTGACTCTCCCAGCCAGGAAGAGGATTCTGTGGGATTCAGCAGGACTGCTGACTGGCAGCAGCCTGGGACGCCTTCCACACCACTGCAGAGCCAGGGAGGTTTGATGGAGAAAGGGGGCGAGAAGTGGGAAGTTGCTCACAATGTGACTATAAAAACAAAGTCTGGGGATTAGTTAATAATGTGTGGCCTGAGAAAACAAACACATCTCCCCAGAAAGACCCTGCTTCAAATAAACTGGTGCAGTTGTCATTAAACCCCATCATCTGCATGTCTGTTTCCCACTGGGTCTGGTGTGAATTTAAAGGGACCAAAAGGCCCCCCAGCACCATTCTTTGGGACACTTTGAAATCCAGATGTGGCTGAAAGGTTGGACTCATCCCTGCATCACATTTGTAGTGAAGCTGAACATACAGAGCTGCAATTCCTTAAGGTTTTATTCAGAAAAGCCTACACTGAAGGCAATGGCTTCTTGTCTTCAAAATGCTGAGGCCTGAAGATTTGAAAAGGCCAGAAAATGTGAAAAAGCCTCTGGATCTCTCCTGCTTTCCCCTTTCGTTGCTCTCAGCTCTCTCCCTGCAATAGGTAAAGCTCAGACCTGAAAAACCAGGTCTGGTCCTAAACCCCCCGAGCTCCGTGGGGGAGTGGAGACCTCCACGGGCTCAGGTTGCCCTTTCACGCCTGACTGCAGCTCATCAGGGCCCAGATCTAATAATGGAGCAAGGAGGCTGAGAGCTCCTCTGACAGCTTAACTGATGGCTGTAATTAGGGACTGGCCCACACAGCTTTTCATTAGCACAGCCCAAGACTATTCCAGCTGCTGCATGGCCAGGAAAAGGCCACCAAGGCCCCCAGGGAAAGGGGAGCAGAACATCCTGGAGCAAGCAGGGAGCTCCCTGTGCTCTCCTGGGTTCCCACCTGGCCATCAGGGGGTGTTTTCAGTTGCATCCTGGGTGCACCCAAGCACATCCTGATTTCGTTGCAGGTGGCACAGTTGTTATTTTTTCAACTTCTGCAGTGGCCTGGTTATTCCCCAGATGTTGGTGACTGCACTCACCACTGCCTCAGGCTCTGAGTCTTGAGGCTCTGCTTCCTCCCCTCCAGACCTGCTGGGTACCCCTGGGAGAGCCTGACCCTCTCTTCCCTTAGCCCAGGGCTCGCTGCTTTTGGCTGAGGTTCACTCTCTGAGTGCTGAATGTCCCACCACAGCTGTGGCAGTGCTGGTACCACAGGTGTCTGTCTCACTTCCTCTCTTCTCCTTCCCAAATAATTAAAAATATTTACGTACATGGCAAAACCTAAGTGTGCTAAGAAATACACTCATTTTCTAGGTGGCAGGCAGAACAGAGTCCTCTGGGCTGCCTTCCTTCCTCTGCCTTTCCAAGCAGGACTTGCTTCTCCTACATTTCAAACAAGATTTTGGGTTTTGTTTGATTCTGCAGCTTCAGGTTTTCTTACTCCAGGGTAACGTGTGCTCTCCTTGTAGCTGTTTTATAGAAGAACTTGTGATTCTAAATGGCAAAGTGAAGGAAAAGGAAGTAAATGGGTTATTGTGCCAGAAACACTCCTGGCACTCCTCCCATTTGTATTTTCCCTTACATTATAAAGCTGGAATAAATCAAAGTGAGCAATCCACTGGCGAGCTGATGAAAGGGGAGCAGAATCAGCACTCTGGTCCCTTGTACTGATATAAAAAAGGTGTAGTCCCATGCAGGCAACAGTTTGCCTGAATTACAAGTGGTGGGGATGGAGAATAGCCCTGGAGTGTTTATTAGCAGTCATAACCTTAATCAAATAACACTCAAGGATATGTAAAGAAATCTGTTCCACTGCAGCCTCCCAAGCCAAATAAAGGAGTAAATGGGACTTCTATCAAAAATCCCTTTTAAAACTCATGCATGCTGGGTTCTAAAAAAAAAAAATCTCCCTATTTCTTGGGGAACAGCCAAAGCTCCAGAGGAGCTGCCCTAGATCAAACCAGCAGCCCAGTGTGCCAGGCATTCAGCCTCTGCTGGAACCAGCTCCAGCACTGGGGAGAGGTGATGCTCCAGGGGGAACCTGCCTGCCTGGGATATGTGGAAGGAGCAGGATGAAGATGCTCTCCCAAAGCATCCAGCCAGGGTGGATGTGGCTCTGAACAGCCTGCTCTAGTGGTTGGTGTGCCTGCCCATGGCAGGGGGATGGAATGAGATGATTTTTAAGGTCCCTTCCAGTCCAGACAGTTCTGGGACTCCATAACCATCGGCCCTAGAGGTCAGAGATCTCCATCTGCCCATTTCCCTTTGCACAGCAGGAGCCTCTCACTCCCTCTCCCCCATCCATGGGGCTGCTTCAATCAAGGTTTGCATATTATGTGGAATTACTTGGGGGAAAGAGAAAGGAAAGAAAAGAAACAGACTCTGTGTAATAGAGGTGCATGTAAATAATCACTGCCCTAATCCCCTCTGACAATGAAAGATATCCAACCAGAAATTGTTCGAGCCTGTAACTCAACCTGAAATTTAAGTGCAAGGAAGTCGTGTCAAAAGGGGACTTGGGTTCCCATAAAAGCCTCTCTACTTCCAGACCCTGGGCCCCTTAGCCAAAAAAACAGAGCAAACTTCCAGACATAACATCTGAGAAGTGCAGGCCTCTCAAAGGGACTCGCTGGAGAGACAACCACCAGGAAAACAAGGGAGCAGAGGAAGCCTCCGAGCCCAGATGAAGTACCTGCCACGCACAGAGGCACGGTTTCCATCAGAGCTGCAGCAGGCAGTGGTACATCATCCCAGGAGGGCTGGAGAAAGCCCTCAGGGGAGGCATTCCACACCAGACTGGACAAAGCCCTGGGGAGAATCGTGGCTGGAGTCTGTTCTCCTTCGCTCTCGTGCAACAGCCCTGAAGTTGATGCTTGACAGAAGAGTCCAGCGTGGTGTAGGAAGAGGAGACCTGGGCAGGGGGAGGGGGATCAGTGACCTCTTTGTGCTTTCGGTTCTCTGGCTCCATCACTTCTCTCCCAGTAAGGATTCATGGGGTGTGAGGCCCTGCATGGCTTGGGCAGGGCTGAAAACCCTCCTGGAAGCAGCACATGTCACCTGGAGCGTGTCCTCCTCTCTGGGGGGACACCTGAGGTGAGCACCCCCCTGCAGCCAGTGATGATATCAGAGAGAAGCACCAAGAGCCAAATTTTGGGCTCCTTTTAAGAGCAGAGGGCCAGGTCATGATCCAGCTTTTGTTTTTCACCAAGGGAGAGAACCCCTAGGAGAGCACTTGTCTGCTCCAGGGCCTGCCCCATTCCCTGTCTCCACACCTTGCCTTGATTGTCCTACCTCAGCTGCTCCTCATGGACTGCCACAAACCCAGGTGGTTTTTCCAGCCACAAAGCACTGAGGTGAGTCCAGGGTGTTTCTGTGTCCCCCCTCACAGCAATGTCCCAGGCTCCAGCAGAAAGGTCCCTCAGGGGTGCAAGGACCTGTCATTGTCTAGAGGAATCCCAAACTTTAAAAAAGAAGAGCTGCCTCCATAGCACATACAGAAATTTCCTCCACAGCTGAGCCACAGGACTGGGGAGGGGTGGGGATGTGGAAACAGCATCATGGAATAATCAGAGCTGCTTGAGAGCAGGTCAGAGAAACATGGAATGGTTTGAGTTGGGAGGGACCTTAAAGCCCGTCCAGTGCCACCCCTGCCATGGGCAGGGACACCTCCCACTGTCCCAGGCTGCTCCAGGCCCTGTCCAGCCTGGCCTAGGACACAACTCAGCTTTGATGCCCAACCACTGTAGCTGATCTTGTCCACAGCTGGCCTCGAACACCTCCAGAAATGGGACAGCCACAGCTTCTCTGGGCAACATTTGCCTCACGGTCCTCACAGCAAAGAACTTCCTCCTAACACCTATATTTGCTAATGTCTAACTTGCTCACTGTGGTTTCTCCCATTATTTCAGATTTTATGGACCCTCTTTAGCTTCAGACCTCCACCAAGGCATCAGCCTGTGCTCCCAGAGCCTCCACGGCCCCGGTCCTGCCTCTGTCTGTGCTGCTGGCACACCGCACCCTCTGCCTGCAGCATCACCCTGCTGGAAGAGGAACATTTACAGGAAAGTGTTTGGAAAACAAGGCGCAGCCTGAGGAGAGCAAAGCTGTTCAAGAGCAGGACTCCACAGATTCCCTGTGCTGGGAGCAGCCCTGGCTGCACTTCATCCCTCTCCCCCAGAGCCTCCCGACCGACACAGGACTCCGCTGGCGTTAAACTCCCGCGGCAGGGGCAGGGCGCCTCCCCATACACCAGGGAGCTCCTCTCTGCTGGTTGGGAATTTCCAACGGGATGGTTTCTCATCGGAAAATGCCAATACACTGAAATCAAAGCCCGTGGTGGGAACGTACCAGTTTCAGGGAATCTTTCATGGGAAACTTTTCTTCAAGCCCAGGCTGGAGCTTTCCCCTAGGGAGGTGTGAGCAAGGGCTCTCCACACCGCACATCCCCATCACTTGGATGGGGACACCCTGACCCCCTCTGCATTTTCTCTCCCCTATGTCCCCACCCCCAGGACCCTTTACCGTGAGGTTCCTGGCCCCACAGACTGATTTTACCCCTAAGAAGTGCTGTAACCTCCGTGACACCCTGAGGGCAGGGCATTATCTCAGGATATGGGAAGTGCAGGTTGGATGTGAAGCCTCACGTTTCTCTTCAGATCACTGGTCCACCAGCTTTTCCTGAGAAAAACCAGGCAGAGCCTTGGGATCACCCTGAAGGAGGGCTGGAGATGTGCTCAAATTTGGGAGAAGCTCCCAAGCGGGCGGGGCGGTGGCACGGGGGGGGGTTCCTGAGGGTCCCCAGGTCACAGAGGCTTTCCCTGGTCCCTCGCAGCCCCGGCGATGGCTGAGACAACAGCACCATCTTGTGACTCTGCCGGGCCCGGAAAGGATTTTAGGGATGACCCCGAAGCTCCCTCTCGTGGATCCTGCACCAGCGGGTCACAGCAGCCCAGACGTTCCTCTGGACAGGGCCTGGAGCAGCCTGGGACAGTGGAAGGTGCCCATGGCAGGGGTGGAATGGGATGAGCTTTAAGGTGCTTTCCAGCTCAAACAATTCTGTTATCCCACGATCCCTTGAACTGGAGGGTTGGGAGTGGATGTGAGGGCAAACCAAACTTTGCAGCTTGCCTGCTCCCCAGAACAAAAGATTTGGAGGAACCACTCCTGGGCATGGCAGGACAGGGCACGTTCACCCCCAAGGCCATCCCCAGCCCCCAGGATCCACACGGGGATATGGTGCAAGCACAGGTTTGTCCCTGGGCTGGGCAAGGCTGGATCTGACAGCTCAAACTGCCACTGTGGAGCACAAAACACGGATTTAGGAGCTGCCAGGTCCCACTAGATTTGTTCCTCCCAAAAATGGGAAGAGCTTGGGTCCCTCTTGAGGTGCTCAAAGCCAAGGGAGGTGTCTCCGCCTGCCCCTGCAGTGCTGGGGCCCACAGGCACAAATCTCACAGGCAGCATAACTTAAACTGGCACGGTTTTTGGCAGTTTAAGGTTGTTTCAGGAGGATGCTCCCTGCAAACACACTGTTGCAATGCTGCCGGTGCCTGCCAGGCTTCCCACACCTGCAGGACCCGAGCTGGCACTTTAACAGGATTTGGGACAGTGCTGGAGGGGATTTACTCGTGTGAAGCTGTTCCTTTTCTTTCCCACGTGATTCCTTCCCCTACTGCAAGCATTTTCTAGTTTCCCATCATGATGGAATCGGGCCCTTCTGAAGTTTTCCCCAGAAAGACCCAGAGGGCTCAGGGGTTGCCAAACCTCCCGGTGCCACCTCATCTGCCAGCGCCTGTGCCTCACTCCAGGGTAACCACAGCTGCTGCCAAGCAAAGGAGATAAACTCTCTCTCAAGGACAATGCAAGCATAAGGAGCTTTTTTAAGGGTATTAGCAGCTTTAGATGCAGCTTTAGTTCCGTGTCTGCCACCCCAGAGGACTGCAAGCCCTGTTCTCCCACGCTGATCTCACACCCGGATGTTTCAGGGTACCTCTGGTGTGCTCCTCTCCCTCAGTAATTTTCCTCTAAGCCACAGCAAAGAAGTGCAGATTTCACATGAATTCACAGAACCATCACAGCTGGAAGAGACCTTCAAGTCCAACCACCAACCCAGCAACACCATAATCACCCCTAAACCGTGTCCCCAAGTGCCACATCCAGACACCACTGCAGCTTATTCCAATGCCTGACCACTTTTTCAGTGAAACTTTGATTTAGATATCCAGTCTGAACCTCCCCTGATGCAACTTAAGGCTATTTTCTCTGGTCCTTTCACTTGAGACATGGCAGAAGAGCCTGACCACCACCTCACTCCACCCTCTTGTCAGGGAGCTGTAGAGAGAAATGAATGTCCCTTGAGCCTCCTCTTCTCAGGCTGAACAACACCCATTTCCTCAGCTGCTCCAGAGATTTCAGTCCTGTTCCCCTCCTTCAATCTGACTTTTCCATCCCTGATCATTGTGCTGTGGAACTGTTCTCAGCCTTCCTGCATCCTCTGCCCTCCCTGGCCTACACTGCTCTCCAGCTCCCTGGAGACACTTTTCCAGGGCTGCCAGGACCTTTCCCCACTGGAGTTACTGGAATTAAGCCTCGCTGTGTCCCTCACCAGTGTGCTGAACCTTCCAGGGAATATCCTGCCTTATGGTGTGCCAGCTTTGTTGTTGTCCACTACTGATGAGATAATGTCTCTCAGATCTGGATCTCTGACACAAGGGCGTCCAACCCCCTTTTGCCTCTGGCTGCATTCCAATTTCAGGACAGAAATGACCAGGAGAAATATGAGAAGTTAGTGACATTCTTGGCTTGGAAAGCCTGGCGTGGAAAGGAATGTGATCAAAAGGGTTCAGTGTTATTTTCAAGGCCTTGTTTTGTGATGCACCGTTCCAAAGAGGCTTTTGGGCTCCAGGTGAACCTTGCCAAGGAGGGTGGAACAGGTTATTTTTATTGATGGAGCACACTGGGACAAGAACAGCCTTTTAAAAAGAATTGTGGGGCATTGTGGCTGCTTATTCCCTAGGCACTGTTTTCCTCGAGACAGAAGAGCCAAGGGAATGGACAGGAATGCATCTTGCTTTTCCAGGCAGGTGCTGGCAGGAAAATTGCCAGAAAACATTGTGAGTGCCTGCCTCAGAGGACAGGGGGATTTTGAATCTGGGATAAAGCTCTCAGAACATGCAAGGATGTGCTTGAGCTGGAGTGTGCTGAGAGTGGCAGCCAGAAAAGCCAGTTCATAGAATTCACTTGCACGGATGAGAGGAAAAACTTAATGGTGTTCATGGAGTGTTGGAGGCCAGAGCAGCCTGGGTACAGCAAAGGCACGTTGGCTTTTGAGATAGTGATGAAGTGCAGTGCTGGGAACCACCCTCCTCACGCAGGAAAGCCCCAGAGTCCTCAGCACTTGGCCACAAGAGGAGCAACGAGAAGCAGTTTCCATCCTCTCAGAGCTCCGTGTTCCAACAGCGACTTCCTCTCCCAAGGCTGCACCCAGAGGGGCATGGGGAGCAGGCTGGGTGAGAAATGAGCAGTCTGGGGGCTGGTGTTTGCAGCACGTGCATGCTAGTGATGAGGGAGGAATCCAACGCTTTTTGTTGGCCTAATCAGATAAAAATCCTGCTGAAATCCCTGCTGGCGCAGCTCCTGTCACACAGACGAATTCCTCCAGTGGCCCTGACTGTACAGGAGGCAGATAAACCCCAGAGCATCTGTTGAGGAGAGGAGATTACCCAGAGCTAACGCTCGAAAAGTGGCTGCAAACATGAGCAAACTGGAGAAGACTTTACAGAGAGAGCATTCAGCAGCATTTTTGCAGTGAACAAGTCACAAGAGCTCTTGGCCATGGGAGGGGGGCAGCTCAGCTCTGTTTCCTGGGCCAGGACTGTGTCCTGCAGCCTGTGCCAGCCAGCTCAGAGAGGATGAGCCCCTGACCTGCCCCTGATCTCAGGTAACCCCAGCTCACCTCCCGTGGCTCTTTCTCCCCATCCTGTCCTGTGAGAGTGCCCGAGAGATGCAGAAATGGCATCCCCTATCACAGAACCCCAGGAGGGTTTGGTTGGAAGCGATCTTTCCAGATGATCTCGTTCCAAACTCCCTGCCATGGGCAGGGACACCTTCCAGCAGCCCAGGGAAGTGGAATTCTAGTGGAAGTCCAGTGGATTTCTCCGAGGGCTCGTAGCTGCCCTTGGGGCGCTGTGCATGTCCCATCCTCACAGCAATCAAGTGAAGCTATTAAATATCAATCACTTCCCATGAAGTTGACGTTTTTAATCCCCACGCTGCCTTCTCTTTTCACACACTGCTGACTGGGGCCTTTCCCCACTGTGAGGGCTTTTCCCCCTCTCCTTATTGCTCCCTCCCACTCGCAGCTGAGAATTAAAAGACATAATAAAGAGCCCTCGAAGCGGATGGGGGGGTGGGAGTGGTGTATAAAAA
>VZRX01023362.1:1881-29143 GCA_013398075.1 Notiomystis cincta | reverse complement strand
AAAAAAAAAAAGGCAGGTTCCTTGTTGGAGCCAGGGATTCATCTGTCTCTCCCCGTGGAGATGAAGAGGCCCTTTCACCCCAGCAACCAGAAGGTTGAAGCTGGATATGTGCTCAGCAGCAGGGCCGGGGCTGGGAGCTGCCAGCCTGGGGTGTGACGGCGGTGACATTTCTACCTCAGATTAGAGGGCACGGTGCAAAACCACATTACAGTTGCTGGGGAGACTGTCCCTTCATCAGGCTGCACGCTTGGGAGCGAGCTGGGGTAGCTATGAAACGGGGCCTCTCTGCAGCTGAAGGTTAATGAGAGCTCCCCAGCCCGCCGTGCCACCGCCCAGCGCCTCCAAAATCCCCACCCAGCGCCCGCTTTGTTCTCCGCTTCTGCCCGGTGACTTTCATTACAAATATCCCCTGATTATGCCCTCACAGAGGGAGAGGGAGGCGGGAGAGGGCCCACACAAAGAGAAAGAAAAGGCTGCTTGCTAGAAAACCAGTAATTACAGGGCTGGGGCTTTCCTGGAGGAGGATTCAGATGGATTCGACATGGCAGCGGTTCACACGTACGGGCAAGCTCCTGGTCTGATTTCATTATCAGCCAGCTGGGCTGCCGGGGGACTTCTGCCCCAAAATGAGTTCCCAAAAAGGCAAAGTTGCACTTCTTTTATTCATGGCTTTGAAAGCAGTTTTGCTGCTGCCCCCAGAAGCCTCAGGCACAGGATGGGAGAGCACAAGTGCCATGAGCTGGCCTGTTGTGGCCACTTAATATGGGAAAACTTCTTATAGAATCCCACAGTGGCTTGGGTTGGAAGGGACCTCAAAGCCCATCCAGTGCCACCCTCTGCCATGGGACATCTCCCACTATCCCAGGTTGCTCCACGCACTGTCCAGCCTGGCCTTGAACTTCCAGGGATGGGAATCCACATCTCTCTGGTCTGTTATTTATATGTGGTCACCACCTATTTTAGCAAAATCTGATTGACTCAACCCTTCAAACATCTCCTAAGCCCAGACATGTGAAGACTCTGCTCTCACACATAAGTCAAATCTCTATCCTTTTACAAGGGAGGTAAAACACAATCCAGGTGTAAATGGATGCAGGTAAAGTCTCCCAGGAACCAAAGCTGACCTTTATGTACTCACTTGTCACAGGTAGGGTGTGATTTTCCCCAGTTCAGGAGGGGCAGCTCAGCACCCAGAGCATGGCAGTGTTGGGATGTTGGCACAGCTCTGGGCCAGGTAAAACCCCATTTTACACCTGGGTGAAACGATGGCTCAGATTAACCAGGCCAAGGGCATGCAGGAGCTCTGAGAGACCCCAACCTGTCCCCTCCCTGCTCAAAAAGCATCTTAGACACCTTCCCTAACACCTCCTCATCTGAAAGGGAGCCTGTTTGGGGTCACTTTACACCATTTCTCTGGGAAATGCATCTCAGGACCAGATTTTCACCTTCCCTGGTGCTTCGCCAACAACTCTGGGACATTTGTAGGACACCTTGCAGGGGATGGCTGATGATGAGACAGAAACCTCGAGGAAAGATGTTTCTGCCATTAAAACACACACTTTTAGGCAAGTTCCCTTGATCCTTTGTGGTTTTATGATGTGCACAGGACAAGGCCCAGCACATCAATCCACCCTGCAGTCTCGGAGGTGAGAACACTCATGTGATGACAAACAGTAGGGATCTGCTGTCATGGACAGAGCCCCAGGAGCAGAAGTCACTTCATTCCCTGTCAGCTCACAAACAGCACCTGCCTCTGTGCTTGTGGGGGATCCATTATTGTTGGAATAAATGCAAACTGAACTCTGGGTTTCAGGTAACCCAAATCTGCTACTAAAAAACATCCCAGAATGGTTTGGATTGGAAGGGACATTAAAGCTGATTTGTTCCACCCCCTGCCATGGGCAGGGACACCTTCCACTATCCCAGGGTGCTCCAAGCCTTGTCCAACCGGCCTTGGACACTTCCAGGGATGGGGCAGCCACAGCTTCTCTGGGTACCCTGTGCCAGGGCCTCCCTATCCTCACAGGGAAGAATTTATTCCCAATTTTCTAATTCTATCCCTCAGCTTAAGGCCATTCCCCTTATCCTGTCCCTACATGTCCTTGTGGAAAGTCCTTCTCCAGCCTCCTTGGGAGCTCCCTTAGGTACTGGAAGGTGAGTACTGGGAATGAGCCCCAGGTTAATGGTTTTGCTCCTCATAAAACCAGGCTGACTCACAAACTCACCCCCAAGCCCAGCATTTGGTTTCCAAACACACCGAATGCCGCTTTGGTTCTCCCTCTTAATTCCCATCGCCTTTTCTTTCTCTCTTTATTTACTTCTTAATTTCCATGGGTCTTAATTTCCTGCGCCCCGAGCCCCGCTGAGCCCAGGCAGTGCCTACATGGGATTGCCCTCCCCAGCCCTTCCCTCTTCAGGGAAAGGTCAGGGATGGAGGTTAGTGTGGCGAGAAGAAAGGCAGCAGCAGCCAGACAGAGAGCTCTCATAAAGGTCTGGCTGTGAGCCTCTCTGAGAAAATGTCAGCTCGGGGAGGCTGTAACAGCTTTAATCTGCAGGACAAGGGGATTAAAGGACTCGTTCTCACAGGACAAAAGGGAGCAGAGGGAGCGGAAGAAGGGGAGAATGAAGCCGGCAAGGGGAGGAAGGGAGAAAGTTAAAGAGCTCAACTCTAAAGAGCATCAGGGCTTAAAGAGCTCCGGCTTGGAGTGTAATAAATGTGAAGTGGCCTGCACAGAAAAGGGGCTTTGGCCAATGGCTTGGCTTTGCTTTTTCACACTAAGCACACACACTTCAGGCTGCTTCAGGCCAGGCAACTCGTTATGTTTGGCTTTGTTGATTTTCAGGGGCAAAGGAGTAGGAGGGGGAAGCAGAAGGTTAATGAGGCTCTGCCAGATGCGACACTCGAGAGGAGCAGTGGGCACTCTGTGTTTTAAACAGTGCTTTAGGGGCTTTGATCCTCACCCCTGCTGTCCCTCAAACCCTCCTTGTCCTCGAGGGCCAGGGAAGAGTGGAGGGGCCTGGGAACAGGAAGGAAGTACGAGGAATTGCGGGATGCTGTCCTCAAGTACTGCTTGAGCAACCTTTTCACCTGCTCAGCGAGGCTGGGAGAGGAAGAGTGGGATTGAAAGGGCAGGGAAAGGAGACTTTAAATACTTTTCAAAAGGAAAAAAAATCCCAAAACAACTCAATGCATCGGTTGCAGGAGATGTAAAGGCCAAGGAGCCACCAATACAGACAAGGAGCTGTGCTCCAACAGGGAAATCAGGCACTCCAAACCAGCTCATGTGTTGCAGGAAATGGGGGCTCTTAGGGCTACATCAAACCAAGGCAGGGCTGCTTTGTCTGATCAGCAAGGTTTGGACATGGCAAGTATTCTTAAGGCAGGAGGACCTTTCCCCCATCAGGACATACTTTAGTTTTCCAAAATCTTTGAAGAAATGACAGGAGAGGAGGCCACAAACACACTCACCCAGCCTAAGGAACTGGCAGAGGGGAAAAGCAGGTTTCCAGCAGGCACTGAGTGAAACAGGACTGTACTATGTTCCCTCATCTTCCACGTTACACACCTTCCAGCTCCACAGCTGACAAGCCAGGAGAGATGCTCCAGGACACCACCAGGCACAATCAAATAGTGTCCAAGGCAGCTTTTCCCCATTTCAGCAGCTCAGCACAGTGCTGGGGCCTGGCTGATGCTCTGTGCACAAATTTTACTGAGAGGGGGGGAAAAAAACAGACTTTGTAATGTAATAAGCAAGTTCCAGACAGGAATTAAAGAGTATAGCATATCCAGCGGAGACAGGGCTGCAGTGGCATTAAGGTAGGAAGAATATAATTACCTGACCTGGACTGTGGCCAGGATAATGGTATTCATTTATTTCAACACAGCCAGAAGGGCCAGAACCTGGATTTTCCATTTAAACCCAGAAGATGGCAAATCACAGTGCCCTGATTTCATTCTTCTAAGTTGTGCCAGGAAGGAACAGCCTTCCTGAGAGGGGTGAAAAATTAACACCCACCCCTTGTGGCCACGATGGGAGTGCTCACACTCAGCTTCGTTTGGGAAGCCTGATGGCATCCCAGTGCCATTCCAGGATCCCAAGGCACTGCCTGCACCTCGCAGCACCCAGAACATCCTCCCATCCCACTGCCCCAGCTCGGCCGCAGGCGGCGAAACCGCGCTCGGGCACGAATTCAGCCACGGGCTCCGAGCACAGCCCCCAGTTCGATCTGGTATTAATTATCCTGTTCTGCAGAGATAAATGCTTAATCCTCTGGCTGTTGACACTGGAAATGGCCCAATCTACCCCGGGGTGGATATTATCCCAGGGAACTTGGCTTCAGCCGTGATCCCACATCATGTGCTGTACAAATGTTCGCTGGCTCGCAGGGAATGGATTTCAGAGGGTGTTCGGGCTCCTTCCGTGGCACAGCTAATCCAGAAAAATACATAACCCAAGCATTCATTTTATCAGGTTTTTCTTCCTCCTTATTATTATTTTTTCTTTGACAGAGTATTGCAAATTTCATGTGGAATTTCTGGTTTTCAGACATTCCCTATTTCCTTACAGCTTACCAGCTTTCCTGCTCCAGGACTGATAGCAAGGACAGCTTCCTAAGCAGTGCTGCCCAAGGGACTTGGGGATGGCTCTGCACAATCCCTGCTTCTAGGGGAGACTTTCCTTGTTTTCCAGAAGGAAGGCAAATGATCCACGCTGCTTCCCTGGTTTCAGACTCCCTGGAAAGCCTGAACTGAGGAGTTGTGTCAGGGAGCAAGCAGCAATGCTGATGAGGTGGGACACTGCTCTGACTGCTGACCAAGCTTTAAGGATTGGGTCTGTCCCATGCCTGAGCAGTCCCAGTGTGTGCCAGGAGGGGAAGCCACTGTCCCACACCCACTGCCACCTGCCCTGCTGCCCCGGCCATGCATTTTGTGACACCTGGGAGACACCTCTCCCCCCTCCCACTCACACCTGGCCTCCTCCCCACTTGTTCTTCTCTTCCCAAGAGCCACCGTAGAGACCAAAGGCAAATTTTAAACTCTGACACAGAAGAAAATTTGAAATAAAGTATTATTGCACACAAGTACTTGGGAGTGAAGGTTTGCTCCCCATTTAACAATAGAACAGGTTTCCCAGACAGCACAATTCCACACAGACTCCAACAGCACCACAAACAGCTGATACAAAGGGTTGAGTACAGGAAATAGGACAGGGACTCAGTGCATGGTGGGGCTTTTTCCCCCTAAAAACAAATTAAACAGTTATTTAGCTTAGAGTGGTGCCTTGGAGCTCTACACCACAGCACTCAGTCACACACAGGAGCAATCCCTGCTTCCAGGAAGCTTCCAGTCACCTGTGGGAAACACTTCACAAAGTCACCAAGTGGTGGGCTGGAGGCAGATCACACAGCCACAAGGACCTAGAGAGGGAGAGCTGAGCACCCACCTGAGGCAGGTACTGCTCTTTACCTAACGTGACACAAGGCTGCAACTCTTTATTGAGATCAAATCTGGCTGCTCTCACCACTCACCCTTTAGAGAGGTGGCTGGAGCCTTCTGCAAATTCCTTCTACAAATTCCTGCAGGAAAAAAGGAGCTTGCTGGGAATATGACACACACAGAGAGAGCTGAAGTTTTTTTATCAACCTTGTTTGTTTTACCAAAGCAGTTTTTCTAGTCTTAGTCCAATGGAAATAAACTTTCAGCCCACCTGAATGCAGAAGTTTGCACTTGCCACCATTGTGCTCTATTTAATCCTGAAATCACAGTGAGGCAAAGAACTCACAGTAGAAAAAAAAGCTGAGCTTTTTATTGGATTTGTTTTACTCCTTAACAACACGATGCAGAGAGGGGCTATTTGCTCCTGGGCAGCTTCACCTCAGCTGTAAGACTGCACTAACATCTCCCAAGGAGAAAATGGGAATTTGAAGCTCAGCCAGTGAGAGCATGAGAAAGGGCTCAAACCCCTCATATCTGAGACAAGAAAGGGGTTCTGGAGAGTAAAAAACCATTTGCAATTCAAATCTCTCAGGTCTTCTCCCAACTCCGACTCTCAGTGCACATAAGTAAATCTCCTTTCTCTCTCTCTGCCAAACTGGCAGTAAACACAAATTATTTCCATCAGGACAACTGAATATTCAATCATTTGCATAATTCAGAGATGAGGGTTAAAAGCAGGGAGAATTTGGGCTTCCTGGCAAAGGACAAGTGTCAGCTCGTCCTTCCAGTGCCACATCCAGTGTGTGCAGGGACTGGTTTAGACTTTTGCCCTAACCTGCAGCTGGCAATGGATAATTTGCACTCCATGATCCTCTTCAGCAAAGCCTCTTAATATTATCCCTAATCAATGACAGAGCACAGTCCTGGAGCTCCAAACTCACACAATTAATTAGGAAGCAACAGCAAATGAGCACACCAGGAATATCTGGGAAGCCACCAAGCACAACAGGGCTCTGCTGCATCACCTCTGGCTGATGGCTCCTAGTCCCAGTCCTGACAGCTGGGTGCTAAAGGGAAGCAGGAGGAAACAGGAGGGAAGCAGGAGCCTGGCAGTGAGAGACAGGGTGAGGCAGCTGCTCCAAGCAGATATTTATGAATGTATCTGAGTCCTGCTTCCCAAACTGCTGCTTGGGATTTGGGATTATCCCAAAGCATTCTCCACCTCACCTACTCTTACTTAACACTCACCTCCCTTCTTCTCCAAGCAGGTGGCCAGTCTACCATCTCTGAAGCATCCCTGCTGAGAAATGGCTCCAACAGTGATGCAGAACTGCTTTGCTTCATGACATTGGATTCTGCCTGGTCCTGGGATGTTCTTAGAGCCCCCAAAAAATCTATTTGCTGGCAGCAAGACCCTCCCTCCCTGTACTTTCACACAACAGAAGCACGAAGCAGCTCACACTGCTGTGTGTCCATTGCTAGGCAGCTCCTTTGGGAACAGCAGAACAGGCATGTTGGAGTTACACTGCCTGCTCTCCAAACTTGCCATGGAGCACCCAGCTCCAAGAAACAGCAGGCAGTCTCTTCCAGCCTGCATTCCATGCTTGTGAGAGGTGAAACCATCTGGAACTGTAGCACAGACACTACATGTGACCCAGCATGGTTCCCTTGTGTGGAGTCTCCTTTGATCTGTAGAGAACACCTTGACCAGCCAAGTCCAGCACTGGTCAGTCCGTATTTCTCCCCAGAAATACACCAAAGCAGGTCACCAAACTGGTCTGTTGGTGCACATTCTGAGTCCTTCTGTACTCCCAGGAACCTGAGTGCTGAGCAACATCAGCTCTCAAAACCACTCAAGCCTTGGACAACCTGGAGAAGCAGCTGCCAAATCCATGTTCTGTGACCTGAGGAGCCTTCCAGAGCTCTGCACGGACCTGCTGCAGCAGCAGGTACAGCAAACCAAAGCTCAGGGACCCAGCAATGAACAGCAGAGCTCAGGCAGTGCTCTCAGGCCCTTTGCTGGGGTGCACAACACACATTCAGCATTCTCCTGGGCTCCAAGGTACTCATTCCTCTTCCAGAGCTTCCCATGACAAGCACCTCTGTGTGGGAGCTGATTGACTTGCTGTGCCCCACATGGGTCAGCTCCTTTTGTCCTGTGCCTTCCAGGTGACTGTCCCAGGGACTAAAAGGTGACTCAGAAAGCACAAGGGAATCTTAAAGTCCAGCCAAGCTGCCATTCCTCCCTAGCCTGAGGAGAGTCTCTCTCCCAGGATCACAGTCCACCCTACCTGCATCCTACTGCTGGATGGAGAACTAGAGAAGGGGCAGGGAGAAGCAGCTGATCTTTGTCCCTAAGGCAGGGCAGCACCTTTGAGCCCTGCTCTCACCTCCCAGGTATTTGGGCAGTTGGAGGCTGAACTTGAGGACATCTCCGTGCTCCATCCTCTCCCCACCATCCTCCTGGTGACACAGAGTGTGCAGTGCAGGCTGCTCAGGGACAGCACTGCCCCTCTCTCCACCTGTGCTGCAGAAGGTTCATCAGCAGGACCCCAGCACACCAGCTCTCTCAGTGCCAGGTGGACCCCAAAGCCACAAAAGCAAATCTCTGTGCTCTCTGCCTGTAGATCTTAGAGATGTTCAGAAGGGTGGGGCAAGCCCAAGGGGTTTGTGGTTCCTTCTCCAGCTGGTCAGGCTGATCATTCCAGGCTCTCCATCAGGTCAGCAATGGAACAGATGCTGCACAGCATCTTCAGCCCCTCACACTGGGTTTGATCCACCACCCAGCTGAAACAGAGAAACCTGCAAGCAGCTCCATTTAGCACTGGCTGGAGAAACTCCTTACAGGAAGGTCCCAAGCACGTTGAGTAAAGGCTGAAAATCCAATCACTCCATGCCTGTGGCTCCTTCTCTCCTCCACTGCTGGGGGCACCAGCCCTGGTTAAAGTGCTGGGACACCTTTGTCTGGGCCACTGCAGGCACATGGTTTGGCAGCTGCAGCCTCAGGCTCCTTGCTGGAGTCCTTCAGAACCAAGAACTCCAGCAGAATGTCCAGGAGGCAGAACACCAGGTGCCTGGAATGGAGAAAAGACAAAGCTTAGGCTGGCCATGGGAGGCAAAGCTCAACACAAGGATGGAGCAATCCAATGCTCCAGGGGAGAGAGGAACAATGTTGGGACCACAGAAGAAATGTTTCAGGGGTGGTTCAGCTTTTTTTCACCTCCTCCAAACCAGTGTGTGTTGAAGCTGCTAAGCAGCCCAGAAAACACAAATGCATCTTCTGGAGCAAAACATGAGTTTAACAGGATCACAGGATCACTGAAGATAGAAAAGACCTTTGAGTCCAACCTGTGACTGATCCCCACCTTGTCACCCAGACCAGAGCACTGAGTGCCACATCCAGTTGTTCCCAGGACTCCTCAGAAGATGGGGACTCCAACACCTCCCTGGGCAGCCCCTTCCAACATTTAACAACCCTTTCAGTGAAGAAATGCCTCCTGATGTCCAGTCTGACCCTCATGTCTCTGCTGTCCATCAGCAAACCCTTGTTTTTCACTCACAGCACTGGGAATAGACAGAAACACTCCTCCCACAGACCTGCAGCTCCTCCAAAGCCAAACTAAACCAGGATTCGTCTTATTTCCCTGACATCCACTAAGCAAGCCAACAACATAATTAACATGAGTGGCTCCACAATCTGCAGCCAGACTGAGGTCCTGGACATGCAGATGCCCCCCAGTATTGCAAGTGTGGAATAATGAGCTGGATGTGTTCGCTGTGGAGCAGCAGGAACCACATGGCCAAACGTGGGCACAGCTCTCTGAGCCCAGCAGAGCAGGGTAAAGAGCACAATCACAAACCTGTTTATCATGGGCTGGCTCAGCGACTCCAGCACCAGGTTCCAGCTCATCCGACACTTCGTGGTCCCAAGGATTTCTTGGATCACATCTGTAAGTGTTGGGGACAAAGCTTTAGGAGGTGCTTATTTCCACAGGCCAGTCTCCTCCTGGTGGGTGCTGAATCAAAGCTTGTGAGGGTGCTGGAACATGAGGGAGTGCCAGGAAAGCATTCCTGGCTAGAAGGGCACATACCAGCAGTGCTTTTTAATTCCCAAAGGATAGTGAGGGCCCTTGACACTGCACCAAGGAGTTAAAAGTTCAGACTGCGCTCACATGGATTAGGCAGTGGCTGCTTTAATGCCAAAGGTCCCCGTGTCAGACTTCAAGAGAGGCAAATCCAGTGCAGCTGGGCTCAGGATTTCAGTCCAGTGGAAAAGCCACGGGCTTTGCATGGTGACTTTTCTCACTGTGGGACCCTGTGGCAGCAGGAGGGAGCAGAGCTGTCCTGAGCCCTGCCTTGGTGAGGCTGCTCAGCAGAACTGTGAGCACTGAATCAGGGCCTGGCCACATCCGGGAATCGCCAAGACACACAGCCCTTCCCTCGAGCTGGGCTGCTCCCCAAACCCTTACACAAACTATCCAGAACTGGAAAACTCTGGGTTTTGCTTGCAGGAAACCATCAAACCTCAAGGGTCAAGAAGGTTTCCCAGTGCTTTGGCACGAGCAGACTCCATCTCTGCATTTAACCATATTTTCAGAGACTGCAGTGCACTGGGGTGTTCCCCAGCCACTTTCCCATCCCAAGGGCAGCTGACAAATCTCTGGGACACACTTACTGGGCAAGATCCCCATCAGGCTCTGCAGGGCTTGCTCTGCTGTTGCCTTCTTCTGCTTCTCTGTCCTGGGGGGTTTAGGCACTGCTGGTAAAACTCCTCCGGGCCAGATGGATTCCTGGAGCAACTGGAGGTACTGGACCCAGCGCTGGGTGCAGGTCAGGTTAACCATCTGCACTTCCAGCCACCTGCAGGAACAGGGAGAGAGAGAAAGGTCAGGAAAAGTCTGGCTTGGGACCAAGTTGAGATATTCCTGCCCATCAAGAAGGTGGAAATTTACCCTGGAGGGGTAAATCAGCTCCGTGGGTTCATTAACGTGCACTTTCCATGTCTGTACACCTTAATTAGCTGAGTTTCCATGCACCAGGAGTAGGGTATGTTCCCACAAACATGTGGGAAAAGCAGAGGCCATAAAAAGCCCCATCACCCTGCTGATCACAGGAACCCAGGTGAATCACTGCCCAGCTCAGGGATATGGCTGACCTGAAGTTCCTAAGTTATCTCCAAGCACAACCTGGGACAGAGCTGGAGGAACTGGTGTTCAACAACAAACACACTCTAGGAAGGACTGGAAGGACACAAGCCTTGTTCTGGCAGCCTCTGCTCCTCTCATCAGTCCCTCTGCTACTGAGACAGTCAGGGATGTCTTTCCTGGAGACAAAAACACACTCTGAGGATGGCAAGCCATGAATATCCTGATGCTTCACCCCTCCTCTCATCCTGCTGTCCATCCTGCTGTCCATGCTTCCCTGCTGTTCAGCCCTGCTCCGTCCACTGATAGCAAGAAATGAAATCATAGAATCTCCCCAATGGTTTGATTTGGGGCCCTTAAAGCTCATCTTATTCCACCCTGGGCAGGGACACCTCCTACTAGACCAGGGTTGCTCCAAGCCCTGTCCAACCTGGCCTTCAGTACCTCCAAAGCTGGGGCAGCCACAGCTGCTCTGGGTAACTGTGCCAGGGTCTCCCCACCCTCACAGGGAAGAATTTCTTTGTTCCCATCCAAAATCCAACAGAACCACTGGTGGTCCCTCCTACTGGGCCAGGACTGTGCCCTTTATACAATAACCACCTGCAAATCCCCAGATCCCTGCTCCACAAAAGGGCTTGGAGGCGTTTGCAGCTGCACTGGGATGATGTGTCCCCACCACCCAAGGGCTGGCCAGAGAGAGTTTCCAAATCAACCACAGGGACCCGCTTGCCCAGACGTGAAATCACTTCCCATGTCACCGCACAAGCCACAGCCATCAGTCTGAACCTGCACTGCCTAAAACCTTTCCCCTCAGCATCAGCAGAGGCTGTGGATGAATCCCAGAGAGGCCAAGAGGATGGGTCCCTGCCTTAGCAGGACCCTGGGGTGCAGCACTGTCGGCCCCAGTGGCGGGAGGCTCCACAGCAAAGCTGGGAGTGTCGGCACGGCGCTGGGGTAGGGAACAGGCTTGTGATCTCGCCAGTTCTTCAAGATTCCCAGAGGAGAGGAGTCAGCCAGCAGGGCCAGGAGACCCATTCCTCTTGGCAGCTGCTGTTCATGCCTGCAATTCCGTCACCACTACGCCCCGGCAGCTCCGAGTACATCCAAGAGCCCTGCCAAGGCAAACTTTATTTAACCTGCGCTCTGCCAGACTGTCTGCATTCTTCCTGGGCGAGGCATTCGGGCCAAGGGCTCCTTCCCCACACAGCTGGGAGTCGGGAATGGCAACAGCCAGAGGTAAGCAGGGCAAAGGAAGCAGGTTGGCATCGTGCGGGGCAGGGCCGTGGCGTGAGGATCCAGCAGGAAATGAGATCTTGAGGGATGCACACCCAGGAAATGGCAGCTGGAAAGCAAAGGACATTAGAAAACCTGCAGAGGAGGCTCAGTGCAGTGGTGAGGCCTGGAGTGCCTCAGAGCAAGGGACACAGGTGGTACTCCCAGTGGGAGTGGGGAAGCACATCCTTCATGCCCAGCATCATCACGGACACAGAGTACAGGTGTTGCTACAAGGTAAGGCCAGAGGTGCAAACCTTCCACCTGTCTTAGAGGACAAAATGTCCCACCCCAGGCCTGCCTGGGAAAAGCCATGCTGGAAATAAAATTAAAAGGGTTTTAATCTCCAGCTATCAGCAGATTTTAACACTCCAGATCATGGTAAACCCTCCAGCTATTCCCAGCCAAATTAAAGTGTTAAACTGTGACTTCTCTAGGGGCAAAAGTTTTCATTAACATGGTTTTTCATTAACATGGTTTTTCATTAACAAGTTTTCTTACACGACCTGCTTTCCTAGCTGAGAAAAGCAACAGAAGTTCAGAGACCTGGGGACGGAGCTACAAAGAGTCAGGCGTGCACCAAGGGGGATCAGACTGAACACTGACTCCAGACTCATTACAGCAACAGCCACTTCCCAGCCTTTAAAAGGTTGCAGAAAGCTTTCTTCTTTCTTAGAGATGTTCCTAAAATAGCCAAAAATCAAGCAAATAGTGGACAGAGAGAAAGCTGAACCTACAGAGGACAGCACACATTCCCAGACAGCTCAAGAGCAAGCTGAGAACTGACAAATGCTGGAAGGCCTCACACAAACAACCTCCTGCTTCCAGCTCATCTATGTCCCTAAAAACACCAGAATCAGGCAACGAGGCCCCTGGGTAACACCTCTAAATGTGATTGCAATTGCACACACTGGGAGCAGGCGAGCACTTACAGGTCTTGATTCCCACAGCTGTGAAAAGCCACAGAAGGATTTACTTCCTTCTGCTCTGGGAAGCAGAGGGCAGGATCTGGGAATGGCTCCATGGGTCTTGCACAGCCCCACACAAGCTCCTGAGAAAAGGCCAACTTGCCCCATTACAGGGTGCTCAGAAGAGGAGGCACCTGGGGAAGAGGCACCCAAACCCACAAAGTTTATGAAGAAAAGTGAAGGAACTAAAGAGGAAATGGGACAAGAAAGGAGAAATCAAAGCCAGGTGCAAATGGAACACAGGCAAAAGTACCTCTGCTCTGGGGTCCCTTTTGCCAGTCTGTCAGTGTGTGGAGCCACTCCAAAGGCTCTGGGAAGAGAACTCTCAAGACTGGTCCATGTGGCTCTAAATCCACTCTGGGAGAGCAGCTGGGGCTCTCAGATGCTTCAAAAGAAAATCTCAGACCAGAGAGTCTGGAGGAGGAGGAGACCAGGAGGAAGAGTTTTCCTCCCTCCTCTCAACCACAGTCAACCATCAACACTCATTTTGGGGAATCACAAATTCCATTCCAACACACACAGGGGCAGCACCAGCAGCATTTAAACTGTGAGGAGCAAAGCAATTCACAGAATCACAGAACATCCTGAACTGGAAGAGACCCACGAGGAAAATCAAGTCCAACTCCTGGCCCTGCACAGGACATCCCAAGAAACCTCAACTCCCACAGCTGTAGTTACAACTCAGAGACAGTCACACCACTCTATTGAAAATTCCTACCTGAATACACCCCAGAAAATGGCAAACTGACCTTTCCATCACACAGACTTGTTGCACCAGGATTGGGATTAACACCTCAGGAACTCCAAATATCTGCTGGTTCAAAGCTGACCTTCACCAGCAGGTCACAGATGATTTTTTGTGCTATTAAAGGCTTAAGCATTTGAGATCCATGTGCCACACTGAAAACACACACCCGCTACTCCCAGGTAGAAATAAATCCTCCAAGAAACAGAAATAGAGCTCTCTTTTTTTTATCCCTTTCTTTATTTTTGGATGGCTGATGAGGCACTATTTTCATTCTGCTATTTCATGAAGAAATAGCCTTAATAAGAACGAAAAAATAAACCCATCACAAAACCATGTCCTTACACTTCAGCTGAAACCAGAAATAGATAAAAGTGACCTCCTGGGCTCAGACACTCAAATGCTTTGATAGTGCCCAATGCAAAGAGCCAGACTGCAAAGGCTACTGAGGCCTGGAGATAATCTGGAGGGCATAACTTGCCCATGCTGTAAGGGACCTGTGTTTGAAATAGCTGCTGGTGGAGGGATGAAATGGCTGCTATAAAAGAGCCAAACGAATGCCATGGTTTAAGCTGGAACTCCAAGGTCAGCTGAAGGGGTCCATTATGATAAGAAGGCCCTGGGAATGATAAACAAGGCCTGGGGGGTGCCTGCCTTGGCCTTCCTTGGGCTCCCTGAGGCCACAAGGGGTGCCAGGAGCGAGAGAAGGCAGGCTGAGAGTCAGAACAGGCAAAAGAGTGCATGGGCTTGCTTTCACCTGGCTGGATACATCACTTGGGGACCCTCCAGAGGGTTCACCTGCACAAGGAGAGAGCTCAGCTCAGTAAGTAAAGCCTGGACAGGTTGGATTTGCTTGGTCTGGACAATAAAGATGTACTGTGAATGAACAAAGAGAGGTAAAAGTCCAGATTTACAACCACCAGAAGTGGGTAAAGCTCTGCTCTTTTTGTCCATCGAGGTGAGGATAAGAATGGAGATCACTTCAGCTAAGGAAGAGTCAAGTTACATATGCTGGTTGTAATTAAAATCTGAAGCAACAGCAATTGTGATTTCCTCAAACCCAGGGCTTTTAAGATTTTAGACAAACACAAACTGAAGGCCAGGCTAGAAGATGACAAAGAGGAGAAAGCCTCTCAGCTTTAGCTGTATAAATCCAAACAGCTCTACAAATATACATCAGCTAGCAGGTCCAGCTCACCACTGAGTGCTTCCCAGCCCAGAATTTGGCCCCCTTTCCCTAAGGAATACAGCATGGCTATCCAGAAGCTCAAGAAAGCCCTCTGAGACCAAGGCAGTGAAAAGGATTGAAGAAAAAAGCAACATCTGGAAAACACGAAGCATTCAAGCATGACTGAAATCAAGAAAGGCTGCTGCTTCAGTCACCAGACCATCCCTCCCTTACCAGTTCTTGTTCCCCAAATAATGCCTTGAACCACAAGATTATCCTTAACTCAAGGGCTCAAAAGGAGCAACATTTCAATACTTTGACTGCAAAATCTTTCTGAGGAAACCTTGTAGAAATGAAACAACAGCTGCAGTGGGGACAGTAAGAATTGAAGAACACAAATGGAGAGTTTTTGCCCTGAGGCTCAGCTTTCAGCACCTGCTACCTGAGCCTAAATCCACCTTCTCCACACAGCAGAAACATGTGCAGCATGCTCAGCTCAGCACCTTCAAAGGAACCCCACACTCATCCAGGCCATGGGTAAACCCTGTGCTGAGGAAGGAAACAGGAAAGAAAAGGAAAAAAAATCCCTCCATAAATCAAAGATCACAAAGCACCCGAGGCCTTTTAAACTTCTGCACCAAGTAAACTCTCCTTTGAATGTTCCTTCCCTGCTGGCCTATGAATGTGTAGAGCTGCAAACAATCCTGGAGCTGGCTGGGGACATCCTGGGCAAAGGGATTTTCCCACCTGCTTGACCCAGGCAGTGAGAGGTGGAGCTGGCAGGAACCCTGGGAGATGTGGGTGTGCAGGACATCTTACTGCAGGGCAGAGAGGAAGAGAAAGAAATCATTCCCTTCTGTAGGCAATTGTTCATCCCTGCAGGGAGGAACCCACACCTTAGTGCTGGGATCTCTGTGCCATTTTATGTGTGGCTCCCTCAAAACACACCTGCTGCAAGAAGAAATTGTGGAAACTCCCTGGACTCCAAGGTCTTCACCCCACAGTGAATTAACCAAATTGCTCTGGATTTTGCTTTTCCCTAGATCCTAGGATCTTGATCCTGGAATCCTTGCATCCTAGAACCTTCCTCTGAACCCTTGGGGCTCAGGGAAGGGGGAAAAAGGTATGTGATGAAAATAATTGTCCCCAAACCTCCTTGATTTTTCACAAAGCATCCCTGCTTTTGATAACATCTTCAAGTATTTATTGAACCAATTAAGCTCTCAGTGGTGCCCCAGGGAGAGGCCAGACTGTCTCAGCCAGGCTCTGCTTGGAGCAATTGCTTCATTAGCCCACTTCAGAATCAAAATACATAAATCCAATATTAACCCTTCAAAAACCTGGGAAAACTAAAACCAACAGGGAGACTGTACTTCCTCTCAATTCTTTTCTTCTTTGTTCTATTTGAAATAGGAAGTTGTTGTGCTTTTTCAAATCTAGGAAGAAAGTTGGCATGTGTAACTGTTGAAACACAATCAGAGTTAAAATAATGTTGCAATTGTTATCAAAGCATGGAGTGCTGGCTCCATTCTAGCGGCTGTTTTTGGAAGAATGCTGCTTCTAGAAGAGGGGAAAAAAATTTTGTTTGGGACAGAGATTCAAAGCCAGATCCAAAATTTCCAGGTGCTTGGAGACAACTGAATCGAGGCCCATTTCCAAGCTGATTTTATTTACTTTACATATACACACGAAGACACAGAAAGTCCTGAAATCGCTTTTGCTGACATACCACAGGCTGCAGTTCCTGCTGCTCCTCACGCCTACAACACAAACAGCCAAATGCAGAGACCACGAGTAAGATGCCATGAGGGTGGTTCCCCTAATTCCCAACTCTGGTGCTGCTTTTAGGCTTGTTTTTAGGGACAGGCACTGTGCTGCCAGCACAGCCCCTCCGTGTGCAGCTGCCACACATGGCCAAACCCCCTCCCCAGGTAACAAGCCAGGAGAATGAGTGGATTTAGATGCTCCAGCTGCACTGATATTGCAGTTTTACCTCATTGTTCCTGCCAGCAAAACTCAGAGGCACTGCCTGAGGGTGGAGTGGGACCTGCCAGGCAGAAGACAGAGGGAAGTGGGAGCACTGTCTCACCTGTCAGACAAGGCCCCTCCATGGCTCCAGGGCTGGCAGAACACCCTGCCCATGAGCACTGTGCTCCCAGCACTCCCAGCCCACGGGCACTGTGGCTCCCAGCACTCCCAGCCCACAGGTGCTTGGCTGCTCCAGGTTTACTCAGGGACATTGAAGAGGGTCAGGCACCACGATTTGCTGGTGGCACTTTCCAGTCAAGAGGATCAAGGTGGCTGCCAAGGGTCTTTGTGCCACTTCTGTTGGCACAGAGATCAAAGAAAACCCAAGAGAAAATCAGAAGAAAGCACCCAGCCAGCAGCTCTCTGAAGCCCCAGACCTCCTTGACTTATAAGTGCCTGTGGCTCTTGGCCTGACAGCAACACACCAGAAGAGCCCAACACCAAGGTGACAGCATGAACTTGCAAGAACCAGTTCTCAAAAGCGTGACAGTCACCTGCAATCAGTCTCAAAGCATCCCTGGCTCTCCACCCTCGGCCCACACAGACTGGAATATCACCCCCTCAAATCCTCCAGTTCTGCCAAGGGATGAGGGGACACGGACAAAGCCTGGAGGAGCACGGGAATGACACAAAGCAAAGAGCAAGCTGAGCAGTGCTGAGCCTGAGCCCGTGGGTAAGGCAGGGGTGATTTGCATTTATTTTAGCTCATGCTCAGTGGAACATGACACCATCAAAGCTGCTCGAGTAGTTCCACGTGCTCCTTTCAGGGCAGGCACTTCCGAGCCTGGCACGGACTCTGTGCCCCAGCCATGCTCAGGTTCAGGGCTCAGACAGCCGGGGTGTGCCGAGACACCCTCCCCCCACTCAGTGGCTGGTGGCCACAGCTGTCTGTTGTGCTGCATGGGAAGGAGCCAGGGAAAGCTTACAGACCAGGATGTGCCCCTCAAATGCTCCCAGGTCCATCCTTGGGATGCTGGCACTTGGCTGGGGCTCCCCTCTGGAAGGGGAAGCAGAAGTGGTTGCCTGTCACCCTGGCCCCAGCACTGTCCCCAGCCCAGCAGGGCACTGGCAGACCCCAGACCTGTGGCCACTGTGCCACTGGGGACAACTGAGGGCAGGCTGTGGGTCACAGCACTGCGTGGTTCTCGTGTTTGCCATGTATTTTTATCACCTCTTTGACTCACAAGGCTCTAAAAAGCACCCAGATTCTCCAAATGCTTTTTAGCTCTTCCACTGAACACCGGAGCCCAGAATAGCCCCATCTCCTCCCCTCTGCCAGCAGGTTCGTGCTGCTGCCTCCCAAGGGAAGAGCAGCCGAGCCTTTGCAGCCGAGGGAGGGAGGGAAGCAGAGCCGGACAGGGGCGGGCCGGGCCGGAGCAGGGTTTGTTTACAGGCACGGCCCCAGCACGCAGAGAGGCTGCTGGAAGCAATCCTGGGCCCCAGGGTCATTCCCACTCCCAGCCCCTCCATCCGCCTCTCCTTTCAGCTCCAAAAAAGGATCCCTCCCTGTTACATAACGGGCTGAGCGCAGTGCGGCCCCGGGCTCGCACACGGCGCCCTTTACTCAACAATCCCTTTTTCGGTCATGGAGCCTTCCTCTCCCCCTGCCATCAAACTGACACTCCAGAGACGGATGGTGCCTGGCTCTGGCTACCCCAGCCAAGGAGGAGGGAAGGAGGAGTGTGCTGGGATGCTCCCTGCAGAGAGCAGTGAATGGAGCAGGTAGGGAGGCCCCAAAACCAGTAACAGTGTGGTCACAGCAGTCACTTGATGTCACTGCCAGCCCAAGGAAGAAAGGCTTTCAAGAAGAGGGGGACTGGCTCCTGGGAGAAGCTGGATCTCATTTTGGTGTGGGTTTTGTTGGTTTGGGCCATTTCTATCACTCTGCACTGAGTGTCTCATGCTGGAGCAGAATCATCATCTTGCAGCTGCAAGAAGGCAGCAGGAGCAGCACCCATACTCCAAATGCAAGCTGGCAGAGGAGTACCCAGCAGCAGCCCCTCCAAAACACTGCCAGGACACCTCCTTTTCATCCCCTACCACCTGACCCATCCACTGACGGGAACAGATCTAATCTCTTGAAGGGATGATACCCACTCACACTTTGTGACCAGCAACAGTTGGAGACAGGATGCAAATCCATCTGTTGTCCCATGTCTGTCTGCCTGTTCTCAGAGGCAGGAGCAACAGTTCCTTGAATAGCAGATGCTCCCAGAAGAGTTTCTGGTCTTTTTCTCACCTGTAAAGGGTCCCCAGACACAGCACCAGCCAAAATGGCAGTGCCAGGTCTGGCTGAGCATTAAAAGGAAGAGAAATGCCTCCAAATCCACACTGTGTCCCTGGACAGGCAGGTCTCAGCTAGAGACCTTCTGGTGTGCTCAGGGCAGCAGTGACCACCTGGGCCAGGAATGAGTATGAGTCTCAGGGACAGGGTGAATGGCAAACCAGCAGGGAGGCTCCCCATTCCCAGTTCTCCTCCACTGTAGGGGTAGCTACAGGCAGCAGAAATGGGAGGAAAATGTTCCCTGCGGCAATCCAGGTGCAGGGAAGTTCTCTTGGCAATGAGTCAGTCCCCACTGTGCAGCTTCTTCCCCTGTCCACTGGGATTCCTGATTGTCCCAGAACAAGAGCAGGGCCAGCCTCAACATGTGGATTTCAGCACGGACACAGGGCTTGTTCAAGGGGTTGCAGTTGCATCCTGAACTGATGAGGACACCAAGAAGTCCCAGGGCCTCCCCACATCACCCCAGCCAAAGCTCTGCCTGCAGCACATGTGGGTTCACCCTGACCTGTTCAAGTGGAGCAGCTACAAACACACTCCTCCTCTAGTCCACCAGAACAACTCATGGAGCTCCTCCACCTCCCAGAGCCAGGCATGTGCTGTGTGTATCCCAGCTTCTCTAGTGGAAAATGCCAATGCCACGTGTGGGTGCTGCAGGCTCCCTGGCTGACCAGGACACAGCTTATTAGGAGGTGATGATGTGCCTACTGAAGCTCTCATACCTCCGTGCTTACACACAGGGATTGGGTTGCAGCTTGCTCCCAAGAAACCAGAGCCCATTCTGGAGAAGTGGGAGCCACCCCCACCTCCTGCCAGCAAAGGACTGAGGGACAGCAGTCCCTGACCTCAAAGCACTTTGGCAGCCTCTGCTGAGGGCAGCTTAAGTTACCAGCTCAGTTATAATGTGCTGCCCTGCACATTCTGATGCTGGCTTTGGATGCCTGCGGGAGAAGAAAGGGCGCAGGAGTGGGAAAAGCACTGCTCCAAGACTCTCCCAGGCCCAAGTCCTTCAGGGAAGGCTTTCCTTGTAGTCCAAAAAACCACATCCTCAGCTAGTGATAGTCACCAACCTACACCAAAAAACAGGAATGCTCTGTTTGTGTGTCTTGGCCTTGAGCCTTACCACCCAGAGGCACTGGCCCCAGGAAAGCTTGGCAAGTCCATCCCAGCTGGAAAGGAAGCCTGTCCCTGCTCCATGTGTGGGTCCCTGCCCCAGGCACAGGCAGAGCAGAGGGGTGCAGCAGTGAGAGCAGAGACCACACTCCGAGCTGTCACAGACAAGTCTCTGTTCCCTGGGCCTGTTTATTCTACTTTTGCAGCGAGAACAAGCTGAGACCCTGGGCAGCAAAAGACCAGGAGGCCGGTCCTTCCTGGAGAGCCACAGAGCTGGGCACTGCTGCCCTTGCAGGAGCCAAGACTCTCACTCCCAGGGCTGGATCTTTCCTTTCCCTGCTATCAAGGAACAGGAGGCTGCCTGCTAAAGCTCCACCAGTGCTCACAGGGAAAGCAGCTCCTGGTGCTGATCTCCAAGGTGTTTACTCTACTGACACATGGGATTACAGAGCCTCGTGGGTTGATGCACACCCAGCATTTCCCTGCATGCAGGCAGGAGCTCCATTTCCAACTGGGACTGCAAAGGGAACGCCCCTCACAGAGCAGCCAGGCTGGTCACTCTGGCCTCACCTTTGAACGAGGGTCCCAAAGAGCAGGTTGAAGACCTTCTGGATGTTCTCTGTGCACAGCCAGCTCCAGTGATCCACCAGCACCAGACGAAGCACGTCCAGGGCCAGGTCAGCCAAAGCTGTCTCAGAGTCTGGCAGGAGGAAGAGCAGGGTCAGATGAAGAAGCCACCTCAGGGCAAATCTGGTGAAAAGCATCACCCCAAACCCATTCTTTCCTCTCAGCCTGGCCCTTCATGCACACACACAGACAGCCTGCTGTGGCCCAGCCAGCCTGGGACCCTGCTCTCCCCACTCTTTGATTTCCACCTGATCTGGGCAGCCCCAGTCTCCCCCCAACGGCTGCACCAAAGGCTCAGTTACTCCTCAGCTGAACAGCAGGATGGTTAAACCCAAGTCCATGCACAGGCACGGCCAGGTGCCCAAAACAGGTGAGAAGGCAGGTGGTGACTGTAGCCAGGAAGAGGTGCACTGCTGAGGACTATTATCCTGGTCTTCCCCATTCCCTTCCCTTCTTCCTGCCGTTTCCCAGGCACAAGGCTCTGTTGGTGGCTGTGGGCTGCCATCGTGTGGCAGATCCCAGCCTTGGCAGGAAGGTGGATGAACCACATATGGATAAACCAGATTTACCAGGTAAAACGTAAACTCACACACCTACCCACATATCTCTGCTGTCAGAGACAGACCTGGGATCCCAAACCTCCCTCTGATCCTCAGGAGGATGTCAGAGCCTTCAGCAAAAACAGTTTCTACTTGCTAAGGAATTACTTTTGTGCTGTTTGGCCCTGAGGTGTTGGGCATTAATGTGCCACAAAGCTGCCCCAGACAGCCACTCCCAGGCCACCAGCCCGACCTGAGTCTGCTGCCTCAGCTCTTTTGGCCAGGTGAGATCCTGTGCAGCAGCTTTCCCTAATCTGGCTCCCCTGATGCCTCATCTTCCAGCCTCTGTGCCTACAGAGGCAATTAACTACAATTTACTGCTGGAAATAAAGGGAAGAGAGATTCTGGACCCCACACCTCTCCCTTCCCTCCTCTTCCTAAAAGCTGGGCTAAGTAACTCCAGGATTTCACTTGGAAAAGACAAGCCACTTGGCACCTCTTGCTCTTGGCCATGCATAAGTTACTCCTCACTTGCTTCACTCCCAGACTTGACTTCTCAGTGCAGAGTCTGGAGCAGGCTGTTCAGCTTCCCCATAACCTCACACAGGGAGCACCCTCAGCAAGCTGTTCATTCCCATGGCATCCAAGCCCTCTTCCTCAGCTGCTGGCCAACCACCCAGCCACTTCCCAGAAGTCACTCCATCAGCAGACAGGGACATGGGCTGCCTCTTTATCCAGACATTTGTTCCCCTTGCCCTGCCAGCCCAGCCTGAAGCATCCCAGACCTGCAAGCATTTGACACCACTGACATTCCATCTCCCTCAGAGTTCAGCTAACTTGGCCTGCTCTGTGCAGAACCCTGGCCTCCAACTCCAGTCCTGCTTCCCCAAAACCAGGGGATTACAGGCAAAGCTGGTAGCACAGGCTGGGTTTCAGAACACCAGATCTATCCTGTCACAAGCATGTGCTTTCAGTCAGAGCTTGCCAAACTTGAACCACTGGAGAGAAGTTTTTGGGAAATTCCAGCTGATACAGCTCAGCTATTCCAAGAAAAGGATTGGAGAACATATTTTTGCATGTGTTCAGGATAATCTTGTAACTGTTCTGAGAAGCTGTGGCACCCCTGTGCTTCAGAGGAGGGTTCTAGAATCAGAGAGGCAACATCATTCCTTGAACTGAGATTACATTTGTGCTACTGCCATCAAATCTATCCAAACTTAAATCTCAAAAGATCCTTTTATAGTGTATGGACATATCAAGGCTAGCTTGAAACTACTGGGAAACTGTAATTTAGCCAATTTTTAGTCTGTAAGATCTTGATTTTAGAACCTTGCCAGTTAAAGCACAGTGTCCTTAAGAAACTTCTCTGTGCAGTGACCGTGCTGAGCACACCAAGGTGAAGATCTGCAGTGACACAACTGAGCCAAGGCTCACTTTGCTCCCACCAGCAGCAGTGCCCAGAGCTATCACCAAACGGGACTGGAAAACCTCATTTGCTTTCCCTTCTATCAAGATGCAGCAGGCAGGAGAGCAGGTCCTGAAGACTTTTCAAGCTGAACCTGCACAAGTTGGAGCTGTTGTGGTACCAAGGGAGAGAAATTCAAGCACTAACTGAGGAACTGAGCTCACCAGTGTCTGGATGTGCTCCCTGCTCACGTGTGCTCAGCCCATCCATTTCTTCCTGTACAGAGATTTCCTTGGCTTCTCTGCCTCCCTCGCCTTCAGGAGCTTTGCTGGGGATTGCTTCCAGCAGCCTCTCCTGCTTCTGGATGAAGGATTCCATAGCAGCCAGTGACAGGGCACCAGAGACCTACAAAAGTCTGTCAGTGCCACACAGCCTGGGCTCTGCAGTGCCCACACAGCCTCCCACCTCCTGGTCTGCACCCAGCTGCAGCCAACAGCACAGCCAGGGCTGCTCACTGTCCTTCTGCAAAGAGCTGGCACGTGGCAACCAGGCTGCAGCAGGCACAACCCTGGAGGACGTGGATTATCCCCAAACAGGGCAGTGACTGGGATTGTGAAGGATTACAGGAGGATCTGAACTTACAGCACTGCCCTCCCTGATGGAGTACACGATCCTGTCATGAGCTTCACTCCCACTCAGCACTGGAGTGATCTTACTGGATGAGAACCTCAGTCTGGACCTAAAAAGGAGAGCCATGGCACAGTCAGTTTTCTCTGCAAGCTGCAAGCCATGACTTTTCCAGCCTCAGCCAAGCCCCAGGACCTGTTATTCTTGTCCATGATAATATCTGATTAGACCTGAAGTGGTTCAAAAAAAGCATCTGCCTCCAGAATAACTGAGGTGGCAGGGAAACCACACAACAAAAGCGTTAAAGCACTTTTCCTCATGTACACCTGAGCCCAGCCAAGGTTTTCCAACATTCCCCAGAGAGGTGCTACACAGAAGCTGATAGGGAGATGTAGGCAGATGTCAGCAAGGTGTAAGCACTGCAGCACACACAGGGAAGTGTTCTGAAAAGCCTCTGACATGAAATACACTCAGCAGGATTGTGAAATCCAATTATAAACACTCACAAAAAGAAGGACAAGAAAGGACACTGGGATTTTGGGACAAATTGTAAAATAGCCTGTTTATCATTAAGGAATGTCCTTTTCAGCCAAAATGGTTCCAAACTTGTACTTTTCTAGTTTATCTTTTTGTCCAAAGCAGCTTTTTCCAGCAAAACATCACTTTTTGGGAAGGAAAAAGCCATACTTGTGCAGAAATCTCCCCTTCTTTGATGAGGGAAGGATCACTGACGAGCACATTGAGACCCACCACTGTCAAAAGCACCAACATTTGGTGAAGAACATACATGTAACAATCTCAAATATTACTCATCAATAGCTATTTAAATGTTTTCTGGGCAAGGCCACTATGTGGAACACATGGGAGAGGCAGGAGGGAACTTTCAGGTTGATAATTTACAGCTGTATTTTGCCATCACTCCCTGCATATATAAGCAATAAAGCAATCCCCCAGGAGCATCAGTGTGTCTGCTGGCAAATGGCAGCAGCTCAGAGCTCCCTTAGGAAGAAACCCACCCTCTGTGGAAACCTGAGCATTCCTGGGAAACCCTTTAGATAAACTGGGGCTCAAACAGTCCTGTTCAGCAAGGGAAGGAGAAAGTAATTCAGTCAGAGTATGAGAGAAATGCACCACTCCACACATAAAACACCAAGTCAGTTCCTGCCCACGATGGGCTCAGTTTATGCATGAATTCCTTGCTCTGCAAAGCTGAGGGAGCCCTTACTTGGTCGCCTTCTTCCCGTCTGTCTGGGATTTCCCATCCACTTCCGACTCACTCAGATCCTCCGTGGGGCTCTGGGGCTCTGACCTGGGGAATGCTGTCTTCAAGGTGTCCACAATGGCATTGACAACGATCTGCAAAGCCAGCACTGCCTTTAATTACTGGATTGATCCTCATTACTTAAATATATTAGGAGTTTTGAGACTTGCACTGTATTTTCTATTTAATATGTTCTTCAAGATGAGCTCTGACCCTCGGTAGCTTTGTGGGTTTCTGGGCAAGCTGAACAGGTTTTGGCTCCCAGGAGACACTGAAGCCTAGGGAGCATCCTTAGGGGCAGCTGGAAGGGGCTCAGGTAAGCAGCTCCCCACTTTTCCTACCTTGTCTATCCTGGAGACAACGAAGGGCTTCTTGACGAAGGCGATCCTGGCATCGGTGTTGAGGGCGAGGAATTCCTGCACCTCCTCACTGTTTGCAATCTCAGGGACTGCACACAGTTGCTGCAAGGAGAGATGGAGATTCAGATCACTTTGGAGCCAAGCTCCCAACCTGACTGTGTAACGTGGAGGAGACATGGTGTGCTCCACTGCCTGGAGATGCCCAGAGCTCTGCTTTTAACTCACAGGGGCACACAGATATCTCACCTTCAGGAAAGATTCCAGCAGACTTTTTCTGGCTTCCACTTTATCACTGTCCATGTTTCCAAATGGCAGATCAGGGAACAGTTTCTTTGGGCCTTTGATGTCTGCAAAGGAAACAAACCCACTGTCAAGCTTGAGAAAACTGCAAAATTACAATAACCTTAATTTAAAAGATTTTTAAACCTTAGAATTTAAAAAAAATTCAAGATTAAAATTTTAAGATCTTAAAATCTAAATAGGGGTTTTAGTCTTTATTAAAACTTAATGCTCTAGTGATTAAGGCTATCCCCACACACTGCCTGGCACCAGCCCAAGGTAATACACAGTGTTTCTGTTCACTCTTAGGGTACTACAAGCCAGGTGTTGTGGAATGAGAAAAGGAATGTTTTGAAACATTGGGATTTGCTTCCAAAAGAGAGAAATCTTTCCTCCAGGCAGCTCTGCACAATGCAGGCTGTGGGCAGGAGACACAGCCCAGCATCCAGAGCTGCACGAGCAGGGCAGGAAACCCTCAAAGCAGAGGAACACGGAGTGGGACAAGAGGGAGAAGGATTTTCTCGGAGAGCTACTGCAGGCACTGACTTTTGAGGAACTTGCGGAGCTCCGGCTTCTCCTCCAGCCTGGTCTGCAGGTTGAGGAACTCGCGGTAGCGGCGGTTCACGGTGTGATAGGCCACCTGCTGCAGGCTGCCCGCGGCCTCGCTCTCCAGGGCCGTCTCGTACTGAGGAGGAAGCAAAGGCGGGATCCTCGCACACAGAAACAATCCCGGTCCCATCCAGCAATTCCTGGGGGCCCCCAGACCCCACATAAGTCCCATCGAGCAATGCCTCAGATAAAAGATGAAGGAACCCCTCATGAGGGAACAAAAGCAGGAGAAGATTCAACCAACCCCCCAGCACCCTACAGGAATCCCTATGCCACCACCAAACAATCACAGTGCCCGGTACTGCCCCGCTATCAGACAGAATTTATTGTGGGGACACACAGAGAGCAAGTCCCGAGCTCCAAGCCGCAGCCCGGGCAGGGGTGGCCGCCAGGGGAGCCCTTACCTTGACGGTGTACAGGGTGTAGGGGTGGAAGCCGGTGCCGCTGTGCTCGCGGGCAGTGATGGTGCCGGTGATCCGCAGGTTCTGGATGACGACCGGCCCGTCGGGGCTGCTCAGGGGCTCAAAGCTGAAGGTGCTCATGGAGGCTGTTGGGGAGGATGAGAGCAGGGGCAGGCTCTGCCCGGCCTCTGGGGGAAACTGGGGTGGGCCCTCTCCTGCCCCCAGATCTCTCCCCAGGCTGGAGGGTCTCTGAGAGGAGAATCTCCTGGGAACAGCTGGGCTTTCCTCCTCCTTCTCAACCACCGGCTCGATCTGGATGTCAGGGCAGCAGCTCAAAGCAGAGGTGGGGAGCAGGCCAGCATCTGAGCTGGGGCCAGGGCCTTGGTCCAGGTCCCCTGTGCCATCTTCTGAGGCAGGCGGTCCCTCTGGCACAGAGGGGTCCTGGAGGGGCTCATCGTGGAGCTCCCCAGCCGGGGAAGGCGCCAGCAGCTCCACGTCCTGGCCCACGTCGGGCGCGGGGGATTCCAGCTCCAAACCCTCACATGGGAAGAGGGATCCCAGGGCTCGGGGACGGAGGAAGGGCTCCTCTGCGTGGCACGACCTGCTCACCTCCTCTCCCTCTTCTCCAGCAGCCCCTGCCTCTCTCCTGAGCCCCTCCGCAGCCCTCGGGGACGGGGGTAGCCCGGCAGGAGCTGCGTCCGTCTGGGCCGGGAAAGGCAAGGAATCCGGCACTGGCGGGGCAGGGTGGGGCTTCCCGCCCCGGGGCTTCTTGGAAAACGCCCCAATGAGCAGCAGGTTGATCCAGTCGGGATCAGACATCTTCCTGATGGCCGGCAGCAGCACGTTGCAGGCCACCAGCTCCACCACCACGAAGCGCCCTGTCCGCGTCTCCAGGTGCGGCCAGGGCACCAGCGCCCGCAGCAGCGAGTCCACGGCGGCGCGGGCAGAGCCCACCTCGGCCGCGGGGCTCAGGAGCGCGGGGTGCGGCCCTGCCAGCCG
>VZRX01023359.1:51203-177250 GCA_013398075.1 Notiomystis cincta | reverse complement strand
TACAATGCAACCCAGGACAGTGTAGTAGGCAAAGGCCAGAGCTAGGTCTCAGGGGAAGATGTTGTTTAAAAAAAAAATTAAATTTTATGCTAAAAATCATCATGGTATGCTTTCCTTTTTCCACTGAAATCTGATGTTTTTCTAGAAACAGCGTTCTTCTAGACACCCTCCTGCAGTGATGGCCATGGTGTGACTGGTGCTGTGCCTGAGATGGAGTTTGAAGTCTTCCTGGCAACAAAGTCCCAGCTATCTCTTCATCTCAGGTAGTAGTTTTGTGTTGAGATTGACTGCAAAATAAGAGATCCTTGCAGATTTTAGCAAATGAGTGTCTTTAGTGTGATGTCTACCCAAAGATAGCATATAGTTACCCAGCTATTTTGCACATTTTGCCTAACACTTAGCAAGTTATGTGCTTTGGATACAAACTCAAACCCACTGGGTTTGTACCCAAAGCATATAACTTGCTAGGTGTTGAAGCCTGTCTAAATGGTGCCTGATTTTCTAGTGGTGATAATGGGTTTGTGTTCATGTGTACTGTAGTGCAAATATAGATAAGCAATGCTTATCCATATGGGAGAAAATATATCACTATGTTACACTCTATAAACCTTTATAACTGCCTCTAAACAACTAGCTCCAAAGTCTTTTTAACCCCTTTTATCACTATGAAGGCATTATGACCTTAGTCTTTGTCTTGGTTACATATTTGATTAATTCACATTACACTCTTGGGAATCACTGGTGATATTGACACAGGAGACTATTTTATTTTTCTGGAGTAAACAGTGAGATGCTCATGGGTCCACTGAGGGTAGTTTGGGAAGCAGATGTTAGAGATGGGGTGTTATTTGTATCAAAACACGATTCTCATCTGTGCTGCTCTGCAGCGGTGTTGTGGCAAACACAGGGTTGATAAGCAGTGTGTGAAGAGCTCTGTACATGCCCTTCTCAATGCCTTTCTTCTGCTTGGAAAGGTTAATAACTACTTCATTTATGCACATATCCTGAGCTGGAGCAGGAAAAATGGGTAGGCAAGTAACAGCACTAGTCAGCGAAACCCTTCCAAATATTCTGTACCATCATAAAGATCCCTTTGCCACCTCCATGCATAACCACCCAGATAATTTTATGCAATTCTGAAAAAAACAAAATTTTCAGGCCTTGCCTGATCTTGAAATTAGTTTCCATTCTGCAATGAGTTGTCAATAATAAATAAAGCCAGTAGTTGTATCCATTCTTGGGCTTGTAAGACGTGTTTGGTTTACCATTTAATAATCAACACAAGTGTCTTTATCTATTCCAGTTGGTCTCATAAGAGGGGGAATTTCTATGAAGGGAGAAAAAAGCCTAAATATTCCTAGATAGAGAATGCATGCCTAAATGCTGTTTAGATACAGCAGAACAGGATGGTAACAGAACATGTTTTAATATAAGCAAATAATACTTCCAAAGCATGTATTTGAATACTTTTCTGGAAGAAACCTAGTCAGAGGTTCTAGTGGCATTTGTGTGAGTGATTTTTGCTTAAATAAATGTTTGCCTTTATTTAAAAATAAAGGTTGGGTGGTTTGGTTTTTTTTTCAATTGCTTGTATTAATGTTCAGCCATAGCTTGGCCAGTTTCTCCAAAAGTATTCCAATGAGTTTAAACCCTACAGGATGAAGACATAACCAAACAATAAATGGAACTGTTCACTCTTAGCTGCTATGGCTGTTTAGTAAGGTTGTGTTCCTTGAGGAGTTCCTGGTTAAGGAGCAGTCCTAATGAAATACTGTTAGGGCTCCCATTATAGTAATTAAACTGTGAAAATGACACCAAAATGGCAAATGTCTAATGTGGAAGAAGACAGCTGTTAACAATATTGCTCTGTGGTGCCATTTGGTGACAGCAGTGAGGGCCCTATTCAGTGATCTGGTGTGATTGCAATGGAATCATGAGCATCAAGGGAAGTTTATCCCAAAGTGCT
This sequence comes from Notiomystis cincta, assembly GCA_013398075.1. Taxonomy (NCBI): domain Eukaryota; kingdom Metazoa; phylum Chordata; class Aves; order Passeriformes; family Notiomystidae; genus Notiomystis; species Notiomystis cincta. Next base: position 175,284 of record VZRX01023359.1, on the reverse strand, counting down.
AATGTGCAGGTGATGAACAAAACTGTTCCCAAGTCTATAAGCAATGTTCCTTTTTTAATCCTCCTGATTTTTTTTTTCACAAGGACAGGAGATCAGCAGCCATTTGGGCAACCTGCAGCCATGAAACAGACTTGTCATTTAATGCTATTTGCAAACTTACTGAGCTTAGTCCTAAACTAGTGAGAATTCTTCCCCTGCTGCTTCCTCCTAGAGGATTGTCCCAGTCTACTGAGAGGTAAGAGTCAAATCTACATGTGAGACTGTTTTTCTTTGATCAGCATTTTCCTGAATGCAGAGTGCAGGTAAGTTGGCATTGCCCCTCCTGAAACACAAATCTCTGGAAGAAGCAGGCAGGTAGGTAACACTCAGCAACAACTCCAGGCCGTTCACACGCTCTTCTTATCTTAAAAAGTGCTTTAAAAAGCTTCAACAACCAAGACAATCTTGCTCCATGCAGGAGGGAACATTGAATGGATCTTCAGGTCCTTCAGGAACCAAAGAAGAACCACATCTTTTTCAAGGATATGATCTCTTAAGTAAAGCAATGAAAGGAACTGATCCCTTCAATCAGTAAAACCAGTGTTACCCACACTAAAATAACTAATGTTATCCACAGTAACAGAACAGCACCACTTCAATTTCACAATCAAGCATGCTGAAAAAAACCCTTGTTTTTCATTAAGATAAAAATTGGGGGTTATAAACAACAAAAAAAGGTTAGGAGTCTACTTTTAAATTAAAATATCTCCTCTACAAATGCAAAGACAGCGTGTTTAGCATGCAGTGTGGAAAATCTGGAGAAGCGTTTTCCTGGGATATCTACCACACCCTTCCTAGATGTGATTGACAAAATGTCCAGTTCTACTCTAAACAGTGAGAACTGTCATTCCAAATTAAGTGGGCCAAATAAATCCTGGATTTACAACAGATTATGTTATTTAATGCTTAGTGAACTGGTCTTTCACCAACAGAAAGGTCTGCAGTAGATAGGTCATGACAGCCTAGGCTCTTGCCCCAGTACTGTGACTTAGCCTGGAGCTGAGGGGCACAGAGGGGACAAGTTGGAGAGCACTGGTGACAGATGATCACCCTCTGGCCCTGCTATTCAGTCCTCTGTATTATGTCTTAAAACTCCTTGTAAGTTAGATATCATCCAAATATTCATTAGAAATTAGGTGAGAAGCTATTTGGACAGAAATTATTTTTAAAATACAATCTTCCAGACTGACATGGAATGGAAACCAAGTTCTTATACAGCTTTGCATTTTAGTTCTGTTTGGTTCTTGGTTCCTTTCTGGAAGCACATTCCTTACAATACTGGCCACAGAATCATTTATCTCTTTGTGCCCAGGGAGAATGCAGTTTTCACTAACTGTTTTTTAATTTCTGATTATTTGCACAAAATGTTTCCCCTCATGTGATAAGCTGTGTTATTTTGCTGCACAGTCCTAAACCTGAAACATTTTCAGTGGAGTTCCCTTGGGGACAGAGGAATGGAGCCTTAGGATCACTAATTGTGTTTCTAAATATGTCTCACAGTAGCCTAGCAGGCTGTAAAAAATTCCAATATCTATAAGGAAGAATGGGACAAAAATAAAAACTTATTGACAAAAGCCAACACATGGCTAATACGGATGAATGGTGGAAATCTGCCAATAATGGCAATGTCATTTCCTTCCTTTCCCAGCTGTTCTTGGGGGCAACGCTCAAATTATTTCTGTCATTGACGCCTTTCAGAAAACAAATCCTTTCCTACTCACTATTTATTGACCATATTTAGAATGGGATAGAATGAAATTATATTGACATAGGTTAGCCTGTAGGGTTTAATTAACACTGCTGAGAAGTCTGATGCCCAGAAGGCACAGCTGCTTTCATATGGCATGAGCTGGCAGAGCCAAAGTCAGGAGGAGAGCCTGAGTGCCAGTGATGAATTCTGCATCTGTCAGAGCAGGGCTGCTGGAGACCTCCTGGAGTTAAGCTGTAGGGTTAGCATGTGCTCCTTGCCAGAACATACCACATGGCCCACAGCCTTGTGGAGTAATACTTCCAGTTAGAATCCAAGTGAAGGTAGCCAGGCAGGGAAAATTGGTGAATGGGTCTTTTGTGTTCTTCAGAGAGCAAGGGAGGGGCTCCAGCCAGCTTCACTGTACATCAGGTATGCACATGAGAATCACCTGTCCTCATCTTTCCTACTGCTTTGTTATCCAACCCCTGATTATAGTTCAAATAACCCACCCAAGTCAAGAGTTTGATTGCCAGCAAGAGATGCATGAACTGATATCTCTGTGAGACATAGAAGTGTGTGGTAGGTTACACTGTTCCCTTCCAAAGAATCCTGGTGGTCAGATTTCAATTTGAAGAGCTTTTCAGGAGAAGTCCAATGAGGACTGAGAAGTGCTTTTGGAATAGCAAAAAGAAGAGCTGCTCCCTGCCTTCCAGAGATACCCTCTTACCCTTACATATTCTTTGGTTGCTTTCTTTGTCCTCATTTTAGAGAGTACAAGACAGATGTAACGGGGCAGCCTTTCTCCAGAGAGGAGGTACTAGAACAGAAGTAATACAGCCAGGTGAAATTGCTTAAGCCCTTCCCATGGAGTTCACTGGTTTGGTCTCAAAAACATAATTCAGTGGCATGAGAGGTACCTGAGCCAGTTCTGAACAAGGCAGCTGAGACACCAAAAACTGCTGAACAGCCCTGTTTGAGCCTGCAGCAGCCAAAGAGAGTGGAGCAGACTGAGAAGGGACAGCAGTGGGCAAAGGAAAAGGGAAAAGGCTGGAGAAGCCTGGCTAGCAACCAGCATCACTTGTAAGCTGTCCATAAAGTCTTCATGCATAAGTTAAATTGTTTGTCCAGAGTTTCATTTATGCATGTGTACACTAGTGTGCTACTGTGGGGGGAACTTTGAGGGTATAAATCCCCTTTCTGAAAGAGAAACCTATCATAACTGACAATAGAATATGGTCCTATGTGACCAATTCTCCTTCTATAGGAAGAGTTCACACTATTTGCAGGTATTTTTTCTATGTAGAGATTGGTCAAATTTGCAGTAGCAACTCCATGAAGGAGTTTCTAGGCTGGCCAGATTCCCCACCCAGGATATTAGTCAACTCACATTTTCACTTCTTGGTAGCCATGACTGGACTTCAGCTGTATTATACATAGCATATGTTATATAGCACATATATGTACTGTCTACCTTGTATCTATGTATCTTAGCTTGCTGTTTGAAGCTATCATGGCAATAAAAAGATATGAGGCATCTAAGAGCAGATGAAGATCCAAGTAGTTATTTATGTTTTCAGGCCTGTAAGAATTCTTTAAAATATGTTTTTAGAATTGAGCTTCTTAAAAAATGAAGCCTGTTTGAACCTGGAACTGTGAAGTTCTGCTTGGCATAAAAAGTGAAGGAAATTTCAATATCGTTTATTTTTTGGCTGGGACTAGGCTAGATGAGTCTTCTGCTGCCACTTCAGCACCCAGGAGTGGAGAGGCACAAGCAGACAGGAATAATTTGACAGTACTTAATGAGGGGACATTTCTCACTCAGCCACTGCATTTTGGTAGCTTATTTGAAGTCTTGCAGTATTTGGGTGGGGCAGACAACAAAGAGCATTCACAAGTTAAACTGACACTATCCATCCAAATTTTCAAATGTGAAGAGTTTCAGTACCAGGAAAAGATTTATTCTTTAGATCTTTTTACTTTAAAATTGTTAAGCCTGTTTATTCTCCTGATCACCCTGGCAAATAGTCTGGGGTTTAATTTCAATTTCTGTTAAAAATCTGATACTAGTTCTGAAACAGAACTTTCCACATTCGTGGGGAAAGGCACTGCCCATCTGATTAACTGTAGAATTGGCAATATGAAACGAAACAGATGAAGTAATACTTTTCTGTGCCAATTTTCCTGGACCAGACTAAACTCACTGGCCTAATTAATTAGTAGAAGGTAAATGCAACAAAGCTGCAGTATTCCCAGATGAAAATGTCTTGTCAAGTTAATGTTTGACTTGATGAGACTCATCTGATATACAGTGATTGTGTCTTTTTTAATCATCACGGTTCTCTTTTCCTCATTTATTGTTCCAACAAGGTTGTTGAAGAAACTTCATTTTAAGTCTGGAGCCAATAGAATTAGAAATATCAATTTCAATCTTAAATGAAATTAACATAATTAATGGCAATTTTAAAATCATTTTCTGTTAGAATATGGTGGGACCTGACTCTCACAGGATCAATAACTATTTTGTTTCTCAGTAACTAGCATCTGGAATAAAAAAAGGCAAAGGAAGTCAATAGTTGTGATTTGAGGACTGGTGATTCAGAATTCCCATAAAACATGTAAGGTTGTCAGAGTGGTCACACTGGGTACATACATGTGTTGTCAGAGATTTGTACTTGCATGTCATCTTACCCAAGAACAGACTTTCAGAGTAACTTATCTTCCATTTAGACCCAAAATATACAGTCAGGTATTTTTTGATCCATTTCAAGTGCTGAGGTGGTTTTGAAGCCTTATTTCCATGGCTTTCCTGATGCTTGAAGTGTGCAAGAGTGTGGTTCTAATCATGGTGCTAATTCTGGCCTGCCAAAGATATTGGGACAAATCCCAGCTAGCTCTCTGCCAGGCACTACCCGAGTGGATCTGAGGAAGAACTCAACGCCCCCAGCACAGCACCCAAAGCACAATATAGGTGAGACTGCACCAGTTTTTGCCTTGTTCCTTCAGTATTCTTCAGGGGAGAAAAGCTGACAGCTCCCAAGTGCCCTCAGGCCATGTGTCCAGCTGGCAATATGTAACTGCAGACTCGTGCACTGAAGGCACCACACCAGCTGGCTCAGAATCAGCCCTTACACCATTAGAGACACCCCAAAATGTGCATATGCAGAGGAGTAACCTCATTGCAGGGCTAGAGGGCCACCAAACATTATCCAGAGGAGACCCATGTCCAAGTGTAAGGCAATGTGGCTGCAGATGGACAACTTGCCTTCTGCTAGGTGGACTTGGCCAAGGGGGTCAAGGACCACACTAATTTAATTGTGTAAATGTGCCCTCAGCATACAGCCTGGATGCTAATGAGCTGTAGCTCTCAGAACTGCAGTGTTCTTCATGGCCTGAGGACACATCTAGATGTACTTTCAAGTTACTACCAAAACTTGTAGACCACCTGCAGTTGAATCAGAAAGCATGATAAAACTGCTAAGTTAAGGTTGCATCTTCAGTTTGGGAGTTTTGTATGGTTTAACTACTTTTATTTTCAAACTTATTCCTTATTTAGATAGTGGAGCTTTCTACAGCAAAGAGAATTGTTTTAGCTGTTTGGAAAACAACCACCCTACTAGGCTGTGAGCCCAGAAGTAGAACTACATAATATAAACCATTTCTAGAAGCACCTTGACACCCTGTTTAAAGGATAAGATTCTGCACCAATGCTGCATTCGTTCTGCTGAAGTAACTGGACCTGTACTGATTTACACCAGGTACTGCTTCGGTCTCTTTGTAAAAGTACAGCAATTCTTTAGATATATCCATGGTTGATGGTACAGGTCTTTTATGAGTTTGCCCAGCTGGTATTAATTTTTCCTTGAGATTTCTTATTTTTAGATCTATACATTAAGTACCATTAAGAAGTCTTTAATTTTAAACTTTTATGTCCCATTATATTACTTTTAAATTGTCAGCCAGATGATATAACAGGTAACATGATGGACACATCCAGCATCAATTAAGACTTAAAAGCTAATAATGCTCTAAAAATATAGATGATTGGAATTACGTGAGAACAATTTTGTCAGAGCATCTTTAGACATGTGTAGGTCTATTATTCTAGTGGTAAATGATCTTATCCTGTAGCTGTCTTGCTCTTCCCAAGTGCAGCTGAAGGTCAGACAGATATTCCAGCCTTGAAAGTGGAAGAGACCAGCAGAGGGATCCTTGTTCTCCAACTAGAAGTAGAACAAAGTCATGCTTGTTGCACATTGATTTGAGACACTTTACATCACTCCTGCATGAAAAACATAGACAAGTTAAAGCAGGTAGGAAGGAGATTCAGAGATGCACACTGAGACTTGTAGCTCTTACATCTAGCAGACTTCTCCATGGGAGTGGGAGAAAAGAGAAGATTTTTGGTTTGTTGACTAAAACATTCAGTGGAATAAAGTTTCACAGGAAGTTTTTAATTGTTTTTCTACCTTTTTTCTTTTTTGCTTTCTCTGACTTTATCTTCTCTGTACTCAGAAGAGGTTCATTTCCCTCTGGCCAAGCTGCTTTGTTATTTTTCAATTTTAAAAATGAAAAAAAAACAAATGAAAACTGTTAGGATTGTTCATTCTATTGCATTTAATGCCAGAAAAGAGGAGAAAGAAATTATTATCAAAACTATGAAAACTTCTAACATATTTTATTTCTAAAAGTTGAAAGAACAAGAGTTTTTGTTTAATTTTTGAGATCAATAGACGTCTAAATGAGGAGAGATAACCCATCCTTAGTTGAAGGAATCCAGCTGAGAAATTAATTTCCATAGGAAATTAGTCTGATACAGAGATTATTTGCAGTATTTTTTTTACTCTGACAAGAATCATTTCTATAATTTCTATTCCTCCTGTTGCTCTATTCAGGACTTTGCATGAGCGTAAGGTAGTTTTGTTTAATTGGAATTTTGTTACCTAATCTGCATAGAAATGATTCAAAGTGTTGGACATAAAAGCTCTATAATGGCTGAATAAAGAAATTTAATCTCCAGAACTTCCTAGCTGTAATTTAAGTGTTTCTCATATCTCTGTCACTATAAAGGAACTTCAAAAACATTTCACCCCTAAAAAGTGGAACCAGTAGATAATTAATACCTCCCACACAGAAGTAAGTAAGTGACAAAATAGATGCTTAGGCTTTATTTTCTTAAAAAGAAAATAAAAGTAATTCTTTCCAGAAAAAAAAGTTCATAACAAGAGATTTCTATGTGTGTATGTGTGGCTGCATGTGTACAAAGCAGATTCTAGTCTGACAGAAAAATTACCGACTTGGCAAAGAAAAACTTCCAAATATAGGGCTTGCCTTTCTGAGTGGATCTGAATGGCTGACTGTCATATGTAATGTTTTGAAAAGTTTTAAATATGTAATTTTGTAAGACAGCAGGGCCCAGATCCTGCCCACCTCTGAGAAAATGGCCTAACAATGCCCTGGCTGAGGCCTGGCCGTTGCCATTATTCGGAAGAACCCTAAATTTGCTTTGTTCTATCGCAGCAGTTGCCCCCTGAGATACCAGGGATCCAGAAATCGTTATGTAGTAAGCAGTGGTGTTTCTATTACTGTCTTTACCAGGTCACACTGAGCAACCAAGGAGGTAGAAAGTCTATTGGCATTTTATTCAAGAGCTGTTCCAGCAGCAAAGCTCAGAGCCCACATCTGACTGATGTTAAACATGGCACCTTTTCATCCACTAGTAAGTACTGCTAACAGCCTTCAAACCCTTTGCAATTAAGTGACTGAACCACAGCAAGCACTAGATTGCAAATTTTTATGCTGTTTCATACAGATGTTAAGTAGTGTGTGAAGCAATAAACATCAGGGTATACCATGGTTTGTAAGAGTGGCAGCACTGAGTTGCAAGAGCAGCTCTGCCTACTCACCAAGAAGTACCTGGAAAGTCTTAATTTCTGCATGTGGCACAAGGAGACAAGAGGAGATGCTGAGAAGTTGTGTCAAAGCACTCTTATTTCCCCCTTCCACTCAGCCTCACACTTCTCCACAGGCAAGGTTGTGTCACTCTCTGAGGAATACCTGGGACACCTCCAACCAAAACAGAGTTAAAGACAAATTTAAGTGGTCCAGTCCCCATAGCACACCTCAAAATAAGCTGCCCATTTGTATCTGAAACTCATTTCCCAGGTAAAATGTCCCAGTCATGGCACTCAGCAATATTTGGTTCAGAAAACGGTGAAAAAATCTATCTCCAAAAGATGACTTATCAGTAGGAAGGTCTCTGTGAGCAGAATTAGTCTTCTCTCCAGTGCAGGCACCCACATCTGTGTCATGTGGATTCATTAAGAAGCTTCTGTCAAGATTCCTTGCCTCTGATTGTCACAGGAAAACGCAGCGTGGCAGGTTTTGTTCTCTCAGTGTCATTCAGCTACAGTATTGGGTGAATCAGGCAGCAAGGGAAGAAAGGTGGTAATGGCACTGCAGAAATCACAGTGAGCTGTCATCTAAACCCCTCTGTACCACAGGCCAAGAAGGATAAATGCAGCAGAAACAAAAGCTTTGAAGTTACGGCCATTTCAGTCAGAGGAGGAGAAAATCTGAGAGGAAAGATCAGAGATGGGCTTGTTTACTCTAACAAAACAAGAGCTGAGACATAGCTGGCTGAGAAGATAAACAGTGAGCAGAAAATGTATGTAAGGTAAAGCAAGAACATGTAGCTATAACAGGTTACAATTCCTTAAATTGGAGGAATGTCTGTGAACTCTGCCTGAATTAAAACTACTTTTAAATTTTCTGGTTAAAAAAGGGGATGATGCAGGATGGCTTTCTGTACCATGAGAAGCTGGACCCACTGATCCAGAAAAGCTTTTCACAGTTCCCAAACCTCTGTTTCTGTGCTGAATGTTTAAAAAACCTCTCCAAATCTCTTGACAAATTTTCACAAATATCAAAAACATGAAGAACTATACAGGGTTCAAAAGACCTGAATATTTAATGTGGAAAATAAGTTGTTTGTTTTATTTTTAATTATTAGATTTCCATATCTATTTGAAAAGTGACCTAACCTAAATTGTTTTGCAAATCACTTTCCAATTCATGTCACAATTTCAAAATTTTGTGAATAAGAGTAATCGAAATCTGTCCACACCACTGGATGTTACCCTCTAAATAATATCAAAGATCAAATAGATGCATCAACAAACATATAGGTCTAATTTAATTAAGTATTCCAATGTTAAAAAAGGAGTAATAACTATGTTTAAAGCAGATTATACTACATGGAAAAGGAAGTTTTTATTATATCCTTCTTTCGATTTGAACGAGAATCAAATGATCCCTATGAAAATGCTAAATGCCTTAGGCATAGTTAAATACACAACAATAGATGGATACTCACCAAGAAGCAGTAAATATTCAGGTGGGAGCAAGATCTTGATACAGCCAGCAGCATTAAAGTTATTTATAGGTAACAAACTAATCTGTCAATAGAGCAAAGGAGAAAAAAAATGTCTTTTCTGGTTATTACTGCTTGGAATCTTCACCAGTTTCCCTTTGATCTGACCTTGTCTCACTGGCAGTAGTGTGGAGTGTTTACTCAAAAACTCAGTTGCTGTAGAAGCAATGCAGCTGCCTGGTGACCACTCCATCCTGGGGTCTAGTGCTAACACTGGAGAGTGCTTCATGAGAAATTTCCCAGAAATTGTCACCAAGAAAGTTCAAATGTTTCAGAAAAACAAATCTAAATCAAAGCTGCCTGCAAGGGAGGGTTGTAAACGTTATTGCATGTGTAATAAATGTCATAATAAATGGTTATTTCAAGAAATGTAGCATTCATATGTGACTCCAGTAGGTGAACGCTTATCCATGACCACGCGTTAGAAACACTTTTGATGTGCTTATGCTTGATTTACAACTGCAATATATTTATAATGATTAATAATGTATTAATTCTTTAATAAACCCTAGAGGAACAAGTTTAAAATTTTGACATTCCTGGCAGTGATGGTTGTATCAGAGGCTTCTAACATTATTTCCCACATTCCCCAAAGATGATAATAAATTGTGATTCATGGAATTTTAAAAATGTGTCATGCACTGCAGTCATAGATTAAGTCAAAAACCAGTGCATATCCATGTAGATGATCAACAGATTTTCTCACGCAGTCCTGTCTCAAAGTAGTGAATAAGCAAATCAGAGTTAACATTGACTTGTGTGACAGACACCTGTAGTGTACAGAAGTTACTAAACCACAAATACAGTACATTAAAAATAAAGTAGGGAAACACGTTTGGAAGCAGTAATTTTTAGAAGGTTCAGAAAAAGAAAGTGAGCATTATTATCTGTGTATTTGTTGTCTCTGGCAGCTTCCTGGATCACCATCCCACCTCACGTGCCATAACCTCTCAAAGTCTCTGTAAAGTTAGTTCTGGGGGGTACTTGAAGCAGGGAAAAAAAATGAAAGATGAAGCTGGAGTGACGTGTCTACTCTATAGGGTCTTACTTCATTTCCCTGAGCCTTCCTCATGAAAAACAGAGGAAGAACTTGAAAGTAACTCAGTCTCAAATATCACTGCTATTCCTCCTAACTCCTTCTACAGCCCCTGCAGTATGTGAACCACCAGAATTTCAGTTGAAAGAGAAACAGATGTAAGAAGAGACAAGGGATTATATACCCACCTGTTTACCTCTTCGATTTTTGTAACAAAGTGCTTTTTATCATGGCTTTAGGTTTTTTAGGCTTAGTTTTTTTAGGCTTTGGGTTTGTTTTTTTTAACATGGCTTTAGGGTTTTTTAGGTTTTTAGGTTTTTTAGGTTTTTGAAGGGACATAAGGTGGTGGGGTGGTATACTGTATCTAGTTTCAAAAAGAGCAAACATTGTCAGGAATGGACTTGTCAGGGAAAGCTGTAGGTGGGCTTTCTGGGAACTTCTGATTTCCTCCATTAAGTTTTTCTGCCCTGCTTTCCAAGCAGAAGAAATAATTATGGCACTTGCAATTTCACCTGAATCCAAGAAACAGATGTCCAATGGAGTTGACATTTTGGCTCTTTCCTTCAGTTTACAGAGTATATAACTTTACAATGAGAAACTAAGTCTTTTTAAAAACTATTTCTTATTCTTGTAGGAAAATGGAGAGTCATTAAATAACAATGGCAAATACTTCCAAGAAGATGAGAATAATATTTAATTCATTTTTATACTGGTGTCTGATGTGATTTGAAAAATACATATACTATTTCTGTTAATGTAACCTTGGAACAAAGACAAGAATGAGAAAAGCAGCCTCTGTTTCAGACCTTGCAGTATGCCAAAAGAGTTCAAAAAACACAGTAAATTATGCAGCTGCCAGGTGACATGTGGGAGATAGGGCTCAGAAAAGTTCAAGCTCCTCTAGTTTACTCCAAATGATGTTTTCCTCCAAAGATGATTAGGCTCTTAGGAAACACCTGCAAATGTAGACCTAATTAAAACCCTGACTTGCCTACAGAGCAGCTGACTACCTTGCAAAAAATGCTCTTTCTGTAAATCTATGTCCTTGTTGCACTTCTCTGTTTATTCTCTGAAATTCTTCTCATTTCACTTCTTCTGCGAATACTTCCTGAAAAGAATTGTAAATTCAATGCCAAAAACTGGCTCAGCCTCATAAATGATGAATTTCTGGCTGTCTTCTAATTACGCAGCACACCAAAATTCAGAACAAACCTTTTATACTGAATGCAGCCAAAACTAACCGGAAATATGAAATAGTTCCACAAGCTACTGAATTTTCTAAGAAATTTTGATGACACTTGGCCTCATACATAGTTACAGTGGGGGAGATTTCATCTCTTGCAAAAGACCCTGTAATTTGTGTCTCCCAGCTTGGGAAACAGGCAGGAGGACACCAGTTCTTGTCAGAGCTGGTCTCACTGCCACTCTACATTCACAACCCATATTATTATCCATATATCCAAATTATCCAAATCCAAACATCATCCAAATATGCTGAATATCCTTCTCAGGAGCCACCCCTTTGCTGTGAGGGCTCATCATCTGCCCTTCACCATCAGTAATAACCAAGCCTGCTCTCAGACCTGCCCGCTCCCGTTGCTGTGGGCTCTGCTGCCATCAAGTGGAAACCAGCATGAACTCTAAGGACCTCACCTCAAAAACCGGGGGCTGCTGGTGTACTGACGCCTCAGGAGTCGGCCTGAGGCTGCGGGAATGGATAGATGGGTGGATGGATAACCCGCAGCACAGCATGGCTGATCGCAAAGCTGGCTCCTCCAAAATGTGCTGCTGGAGACTGTGCCATAGGGCAACCAGTGAGTAGTCATGTAAGTCTGTTCTCTGTGGCAGAGGAGCACCTACTCATCCTCATTAAGGTGTTCAAGTCAGCAGGGTGATTTCTAACACACACAGATACACCCAAAACCTTGTGTAGACTGAGGTGTCCCTCAGAGTGTCAGGCAGGGGTGCAGCAAGGGCAGGAGAGATGGGGGCTGAGAGTAATTACAAGTGAGGGCAAGGGCAGTGACCCTCTCCTGACTACAGAATCACAGAATGGTTTGGGTTGGAATGGACCTTAAAGATCACCTCATTCCAACCCCCCACTGAGGACTGGGATGCCTTCCACTAGACCAGGGGGCTCAAGCTGGCCTTGAAGACTTCCAGGGATGTGACATCCACAGCTTCTCATGTCCCACAGCACCCAGTCAGAAAAGCACAGTAGGTAAAGGGACAGGGACTGGGGTCAGCCATAGCCCAGGGATGGCCAGCCCAGCCAATGGTGACAGGCAGATCTCAGTCAGTCAGGTCTGCCCCCCAGCCTGAGCAAACAGCACAAGCATTGGCTGGTCCCAGTGACACCTTCCCATCACTGCTGCTGAAGCTGAGCTGCTTTGCAGCATAAGCATTCGGACCAGCACCATGTTCCCATTTGCTTCCCCTCCCTCTGGGCATACATACAGCTCATAATCACCTTTTTGGTGCAGAGAGTGACTTCTCTGTTTGTACCACTGACAGTGCATGGAGACTTACCTGGCTGGCTTCTATGTGCCACAACATCATTTAGAGTTATGTTCAACCCACATTTGTAAGAAAATATGCTAAGAAAGAAAACAGGAAAATAATTTCTGCCTCGTAGATTTTTGTGCTAGTATGTATTGCATACTGCAAATGGTGTAGAAATCTTTTCTAGGCATCATTTGGTGACTGATGAGTGCAACGAGAGCAGCAAACAGCAAGCATTTAAGTCTTCACACAGGAGCAACCCCATTTCCCTTCCAGCACCAGGCACAAGGTTGGCCAAGTCTCCAGCACAAATCACATCACCAGCCACAGTAGCCATTCAAGCACCCTAAAATGTTAAATCGTTGTTCAGCTGTTATCTCTCACAATGATAATTTCTGAGGACAGCCTATCTCTGACAGCAGGTTTCACCTGGGAGCCAAAGACACTTTCCCTAAGCCAATTTAACCACATCTGCAGATCAAACTACAATTCCAAATGTTTAGAATTAATGTTGCCCACTGAGTAGTAGTTTGTTTTCAGTTTAGTGTAGAAAACTTATATTGCAAATATCAGCTCTGAAGAATGAGACTACACCTCAGCTTTTCTGTTTCATGTTTGCCCAGGATTCAATCATCAAGAATTTAGCTCATCATACTGATCCATTTTAGCAAAATATTCATCCATGTCAGCATTGATGTGGTGTATGGGGTAGTAATGCTGTGATCCCTTGACACATTTAATGCTGAATTTTTAACTAATGAGAGAACTTCTATATGCTTCTGTAAAGTATAAATAAGACACAAAACAGTCACAAAGGTCTGTTTTTTATCCTAGGCTACTATGTAATATAAGTCTTTTTAAAAAACTGATCAGGTTCCATCCTAAGCATACTGTTCTATTCCCTTTAGTCTCCTTAAATTTGCTTTCCAGGGACTTAAAAGTTTCCTTAACTAAATTCTTTCATGAGGTCATTTGAGCTTTTTCACCAATGTTGTCTTTCAGTTTAAATAATCTTCACTCAGTGAATACTTTCTCCTTTCCCTGACATGTCTGTCCTGATGTATTTATATGGAGCAGCTGAATTACTTGCTAACTTTGGTTTGGAAGGATAAACAAGCCTAAGTGTTGCCAGATTTTTCTCCATTTGTAATATCAAATAGGCTTGTACTTGCCTTCCCTTGCACAAATATGTATGGCCAAGTAAAAGAATGGCAATTGAAAGTAAGAACCAAAAGTACTGCAGAAAGAGAGAAGCCCCTCAAAGCCCTGTTAATAGGGTGGGAATGTGGTAGATGTCTCTGTTCCACACCCGTACTGAAAAACAACAGCAGGAACTTGGTCTGAATGGAAATAAAAAACCACTTCTGTTCAAATGTTCTACAAAGCAAACTGAGACAAATAGTTTTGGTTTATGTGGAACTCTCTTATTCAGTCCTAAATGAAGTGTTTAATTTAGTTGTCTTTTTGATTATTTGATCTTTTTGTAGGCCTTGCACTCCACTTTCTTCTTTAGAAAAGAACTCTGTAGATTTCAGGTAGATAATGTCAAAACAAAAAATTTAGCCATACCAAATATTTAATTCTGAAAATGTTAAAATGAAATGTTTTGACATTTCCCAAGTTTATCCTCCTCTTTTGGAGTATTAACTATTTATCAGATTTGACATTACCTCAGAGTTTGCTTAACTAAAATGTCCATTTTTGGGAAAGTTACTGATCCTCAGAACACAAAATGGTCCATATCTACCTACTGGATCTGCCTCATCTTACTCTTCATCCTGTCAAAAAAGGTGGTTTATAGCAGTCTCAGCAAAATGACAAGTGAAATGTAGAGGGTGAACAGGTTTCAGTTATTATCTGCTTCTCTGAATAGAAAAGCTAAGAAATACCAAATGTAGTAGCAGATGGCAGGTTGAAAAAAAAGTATTTTTACCACAGAGTTCCTTTGTACAGAATATTATGAAAACCAAGAAGTTTACATGGACTAGAGGGATAAATTTATGGAAAAGAAAGCTTAAGAGGATGGCTGAAAAGACCGACATCAGCTGTGGCCCAGGAAGACACCAAGCTGCAAACTGCTGAAGGCTGGAATAACATTTTGGCAAATGATTGTTGCATACTTCTTCTGTTCCCTGTGGAAATACCTCTGGACATTTTCTGAGGAAGGGTACTGAGCTAGAGAAACCCTTGATCTGACCCACTCATCTGGTCTGAAGTGCGTTCGTGCAAATAACGCAAAGGAACAGAATTAATGAAAGAACCAAGCTCGGCCGCTCTGCCCGTCGAGCACAGCTGTGTTTCAATGGTACAAACCTTATTAAAAATGTCACATTTGATGTCTGCAATGCTCTTCTGAGTTCCTACTGAAAAGTGAGCAGCTGCCCATCTGGGAGGCTTTAACAACCCAGATATTATCTGTTTTATTTCCCTATTGGTAAGCTTATGATAGCTTGACCTATCAAACTGTTTAATGTGCCATACCAGTCTACTTTATTTCTTTTTGTCTTATGAAGGGATTCAGATATGTTGAAAACAGCAGTGTCAATAAATAAGCAGAAAGCATCTGTTAATGTCTTCTGCCAAGAAAAGGAGAGTGGGGAAACCAACATAATTTAATTTAGACATTTACTCAATAGATTTAAGCCCATCAAACACCAATACTTTATAGTTCCCTTCACTTTGCATAAACATTTAGCATAGCACGGGGGTGAAGCTGCTCCTCAAACCCAGCTTTCCCCACTCAATGCTGGTTTCATTGCACCCTTTAAAGAAAGGGCTGGCAGCATTACTCTGCTTTCTCTTCTGAAATGAGCAGAGAGAAAATTAAACTGATTAAGTTTTTTTTTTTTTGAAGCCTCAGTCCTTTAGCTGGGTTCTTAAGCATCATGGTGACAGCTGTTGGTCTCACTTGAATATGTAGCCTTGAAAAACTACTTGAAAATCTACTCTGTGATTCATTAACAGCATGTGGAAATGACTGTCAGTGGAGCTGAAGAGCCAATGTGTGGAACACTGCAAGAAGAGTCAGGCTACAGAGACGAAATTCCTTTTTGAAACACCTGTAATAGTTTTTCCATTAATTACAACTCAAAAGAGTAATTGGTTTTGCCACTTTTAGAGACATAGGAAGTGTCTTCTCAAAGAAAAAGATGGTAATGCTACACTATGTTTAAAAGTTAAATTGGTTCTCAAAGCCTTGATTCAGGGATCACTTGCTAGAAGTTTGTACACATTAAAAATGTACAGTTGGTATCTTCTGATTCCCAGCTGCATTAAAAAATGCAAATACTCAATATTGTCAAAATAGTCTTTTGTCTGTCAACAGCTCCTGATTTCATTACCGGAATGGTGTAATTCTGTAACTGGGAGTTTATTATCCATGATGGGGAAGGGGGTGACAAAAGTCACAAAAGATTACATGAATCACACACCAAAAATCAGGGTAAGGTTGCAAAAGAAACATTATGCGATGACTCACTGCTTAAGAACTATGTTAATTAAATATTAGTCAGGGCCTGAAGTGTCACATTGAGAGCTCACTTCAATTTGTGGCCCCAGTTACAGCTACAAACAGTTGGAAATGTGCCCAGTGAGACACAAAGCACGCTGCTGAAGTACTTGGGCACAGCTCTTCAAGTTGTGCATGCTGCTGCATGAAGGGAGAGAAAATGAGGAAGAAAAATGAGGGTGGAGAAAAACAATGGAGCCATAAGCCTTTGTACCACAGAGAGATGCTACTGTAAGAGGAATAGTGGTAGGTAGGTGTGGAGAAAGAAGAGAGGAGGCCACTGTTATTAGGGAAGGTGCCAAAAGAAATGGTGAGCTCAAGATGAAGGAAGCCCACCTCTGCCCTGCACTGCAGTGATCTACCCTTGCCTCTACCCTAGTGTTCCCATTGCTGTGGCAGCCACTTAGACTGGACATCCCCCAATGAGGCTGGGATTTGCTTTCAGCCTAAGGAAGAGTTCCAAAGTAAGTCAGCTGTTGGAGCTGCAACTGGGAAGCTGATGGCTGAGGGTTTTCTCTGAAGTGAGGTGTTGTACTGATGCAGCGGTGGCTGCTAGGTGGGTGTTCAGGAAGTCCCATCTGGGTTCTTTATTGCACCAGAGAAGGGTTTCATTTCTGTTTCTCAATTCTCATTCTATAAAATGAGATTATCTCCCCTCCACCCTAAAGAATTTTGTGACAGTAAATACATGCTTGGATATTCTGGTTATAAAAAACCACATGGGAAGTTGCAAAAGGAAATTAATATCTCTTTGTTTTCAGAGTAGGCTTTAAAGTTTTAAAGCAATAAAGAATAGTGGCCTATGAATGAGGGAAGGAAAAGTTGATGATAAAAGACAGCCTGCAGAAAAAGTACTTGATAATGCATGTGGTAATTAAAAACCGTGTAATAATACAGCTGGACAAGAAGTCTGACATAGGATTGTTCAGTGCTAACCTTGCAATTTTAATAACATTCATTTACTTCTGACTGGGTAGCACACATCAGAGACATCTCAGATTGCCAAAGGATAGAGCATTCACTCCTTAATTGAGCTAAAATATGCAGTAGGTCTTTGCATGTAGTAAGATGCACTTTTTTGAAAGTATCTTTTTTCTAAGGTGCTATCAAATACTTCAGAGATGAGATTCTCAGGAAGCATATAAGGAACTGAAATTACTTGTTGCTTCATTGTAGCTTTGTGCACCAGGTAGCTCACAAGTACAATGGTAGGGCTGATGAATCGATCCATATAAACTTTTGATATGCAGTCATACATCTACAAAAAGATACATGCACACCCCTACCTCTCTCATCATAACCTTCCCTTTGTCTGAGTCTCTCATTCAGGGTATTTTAGAGTTTCAAAACAAGCCCAGTTATGTTCTCCTGCACTGTATTTTTCTTCAAAAATGTTTTCCAGCGTTTGCCATTTCCTCCTGGTTTGGTGGCCTCTGCAAATCTGAGAAGAAGGCACACTCTCCTTTCCAGACTCTTGGTAGAGATGCTAAATGGGACAGGCCCCAGGACAGACCCATGCAGTATTCCATGTATTAATGGCCTCCAAGGTACAGTGTGACCCATTAAAAGTGACCCTTTAAGCCCAATCATGCCAACAGTATTTTTGATTTTGTTTTACCTCCCTGCAGCACACAGTGCCCTAACTTGAATCATACTTGTTTTATCCATTTTCCTGTCCACATCTCTATGTAACACCAAAACATCAAAAGGCTGGTGGTAACAAATGTCAATAATGTGTACATAGGAATTTGTGTTCTCCTGGGAGACAAAGGAAATTGTATCCTAATAAATGTCCTTACAATAGCAGTGAGTAGTCTTATTAATGCAATGATTGTGAAAATGCCACAAAACAGACAAAAATCCAGGTTCACATAGTGCAGGCACACAAGAGGACAACAGTCATTAGTAGGGACGTTGAAAGAAAAGAAGATGCCTTAGAAAAAAGGCACTGAATGCTAATTCTCTGCTGCTTGTCATTATTTCAGGGAAACTGGACTCTTTCCAAAGTCAGGCACTTTGTGCATCGCTGTGCAACAATGAAAGAGCCATTTGGGGTCAGCAGTTACTGTAAAATGAATGGACAGCAAAGGAGTGCCTCATTACTCAGCTTGACTGAAGACAGAAGAGTATTTGATGATCACTTTTATATTCTGTCTCCGAAGCTGACCACAATTAAGCCAAGCCAAAATGTTGATGGATAATGGGATGCCACTGAGATTTAAATGTTATGTAGAATCCCATGGTATGTGAAGTCAGAGCCAGTAACACATTTCTGTGGTCTAATTAAAAACAACAACAGAAATTTAATGAACACTGTGTTAGTGCAAAACATTGTCCTAACAAGAGAAGATGGAACACTTGTGAAAGCTGAAAAAAAGCCCAGCTGGCCAAAGGATCAAAAGGTCAAACATATTTCACAGTTGTTTTAGTTTCCTGCAGGAATTATAAACAGAAGATCTTTGCGAAACTTAAGCAAGAAAAATAGCTACAGCAGCACCTGAAACGACAGTGGGCAAAGGAATTTCAATGGCATTCATTGTAGCCTGAAAGAAGAAATTGCTCACTTCGCTGGGTGAAATGTATTAACCTCTAACAGGCAGTGAGTCAATAAACATGATTTAAGACTTCTTTCTGGCCTGAATCTATGAATACCAGATGACACCTGTGCAAAGCCAACTGCTTATCATTCACACCATAATCTCCTTTGTTTCCTCAAGTATTAAAAGGACAATGTTCTTCTTCTCTATCTGCCTACTTGTACATCTTAAAAGAGTTTTCAATCATATACCAGAGACTCTGAGTTGTTGCTGTCCTCTGCACGACCTACTTGGAAGCTGTGAACTTAGGATACATGCATGGAACCGCAGCTGTGCTGCTACCACCATGTGATAAAAGTGAGAATACCATTAGGGCCTGGTTCTTTCATTTTTACTAAATTCTTCATTCCAAACTATGGATTTCCCATAAATCCCATAGCTCTCACAACACTGCCAGGACAGTAACAGTGACTTCAGATTGTGAGCCCTGGTCTAGTCCCACCACAAGACACAGAAGACAAGGGCATCTTCGAATGAAACAATTCCTTAGCCATAAAGTTTTGAAAAGATGTTCCATGAGCTAGGGAAGAAAATATAAGTGCCTTTTAGGGAGACTGAGGGAGAACAAATCATTTTCCAGAAGTCCAATGGATGGGAAGGGTGACAGGCAGAGAGGGGCTTGCCTGGGAATCTTCTCTTGGTGCTCATGCTTTGATGTTATGGAAAGCACCCCATTGTCTCTTCCTGGTTGAAGCAATCAGCTGCTTCCCTGGAAGATCTGATGGGGTTTTATCTCCCTGTGCCACAGCCCGATCAGAGGAGTCAGTCTGCCACTTGCGCAATGCCAAGGGTTTTCTCTTTCTATCTCTGCTGCTTTTCCCTCTGCAGTCTGACAGTCACCTTCCTGTGAAACTGTGCACCCTCATACCCCAAGGGTGCTGGGGCAGAGTTTTGTACCCCTCTATCCAACATGCTGTCATTCTCCCAGCTTTGCATTCCAGTTGAAGACCACAGCCATGGCCATTGCATTGCATTTCTCATGAGAAGCAGTTGCTACCACTGTGTGAACCATTCTTTTTGTCTTTCTCTTCCTCTTCACCCTGTTTTGTGGCCTTTGGTGTGTAACATTATGTCAGGGAACATTAGTTGCCTAGTATCTGCCAACAGGAGATAGCAGTGGTTTAGGTAGCCAACCAGCACTACCCAGTGATACGTTTGCAAAAAGCCGAGGAGACCATTAGCATGGGCAATGTGTGTGTAATCAAACCATGCCCTGAGCAGTATGATTAGCACAAGAAATAAGGATGATTAATAAAGAGGTGGAGTGCATCAGGGTGAAACCATGTAGTTACTGTAGAAAGAATATCTGGGAGAGAAAACCAGAGTACGAGAGACTAAGACTCTCAGGGAATGCCCACCACTACCAGCAGTACCAGAACTACCACTTCACCTCCCAGCTAGCTGCCCTGGAAGATTCCCTTTTCTATTTCCCTTTCCCTTTCCCTTTCCCTTTTATCTTTCTCATACTCAATTTCTTCATTCTATTTTTCCTTTCCTATTTCCTTTTCCCTTTCCTAAATTTGTGGATCTTTTAATCTTTCCTTGAAAATGGCTATTCCCACCAGAGCTGATGTCTCTCAGTGTTTTTATATCAGTCATATATAGACACACTCTCTGTAAAACATCTACATGGATGTTGTTGGATAAAACAGCTGGGTAATGAGTCACTTCATGATTTACTGCTGCTGCCTAGGGTGCCTAGGGTTTCCACTTTTAAGTTTTGTAACAATTTCCTATTAATTAATACATAACAAGCCCGAAAGATCTTGCTTCTTGTCTGTTCTTTCTGCATATAAAAACTCTTGTCCACGAAGTCTCTTTGTCTCTCAGCCAAACACTTCTTTCAAAGAACTATGCTCTCTGCCTCTCTCACATTCCTCTAACAGTCTGGAAGAATTCCTGCTGGATACTTACTGTCTCAGGAGTACTACAGGTTATCTCTGAAAACTGTTTTTTTACTCATTTGTGAGAGGCAGCAAGCACCAGTAGACAAGGCAGTAAACAGAGACTCAAGTCTGCTGGGGTCTGTTCCTGTGCCTGACTCCCTTTTCTGTGTTTTTTGGCAAGATATGCCACCTTTGGGCCTCAGTTTCTTTATCTGTGGTAAACAGAGCATTGATACAAGGTTCTTATAGTTATCTGCAAAGTGCTTTGGCTCTAAAGATGAGAAGGGACTTAGATAAGTAAACGGGTTTTTGTTAGACTGAGCTTGTTGTCAATTTAATCTTTATGAACAAATAGGTCCTAAAATGAGACCACTGTGAGGTCAGCTTACTTCATTTCACCAATTCTAAGGTCTTGGTGACAAAGGAGAAAGGAAGCTCCTGGAAAATGCATGGAGAGGTGCCTGGTCAGGTTCTTCTGCTGTTCTTTTATACAACCTCTGCAAATGAAAAATCTCTCATTCACAGCTAATTAATGGCAGTGTGACTTATTTCACCTGATTTATCCATATAGAAAGTAGGAATCTAATTCAGACATCTAATTTTCTGCTATAGTTGAGAGAGAGACACACCTGGACAAGCAGTCCCACCAGCTGTTAGGATACTACCCTGCACAATGGCATCCTAATGTGGTACCTATTTTTCTGCCAAACCTACTGTAACTGCAATGCCCTGGCAATATTTGTACAGTTTTGTAGTTGCATTTCTTTGGTCTCATAATGGTTTTGTGAAAAAGCTGAGATCTCCCTTCTCAGTTTTTTTTCAAGACATGTCTTTTTCAGAAATTCTTTTTTATTATTCCTTGAATTCGTGATTTGACATTTTTTCCATATATGTGGATATTTTTCACATTTCAAATACTTTGAATGTGAAGATCATCTATTTATTTATTGTGTGATAGCCTGAACTTCTATATTAACCATGTCCCATAACACAATGTCATAAGCAAGTTTTGTCAGCATGTTTTCACATTTAATCCGAAAAGAGTGAAAATAGTTAAGACATCAGTCACCAGGCTACTCCTTAAGGAACTCCACTCCTGACTTTCCTCTGCATAGTACATTCCCCTTCAAAGGCACCTATTGCTGTCTCTCCTCTATCTAATTCCTATTCACCTGAAATTTCTTCCTCTAATTTGCATCTTTTCCAATTTCCCATACGGCTGGTAGGCCAGACAGATGACATCGATGGCATTTCTTTTGTCTAGAAAATAAGTTAGCAAAGAAGGATGTCAGGCTATTCAAATGCAATTCACATTCAGTAAACCCAAGCTGCAATTTATCTTATTCTCCATTTTTTCATTGTCTTTGGTTTCTTTTTCCATGGAAATATGTGTCAGGGCCCTGAGGGCACTCATAGTAGTTAATTGCCTGATCAGCCTTGCCTGAGGCCTCCACCCACCCCTGCCAGCTCCTCAGCAACTGCCAATTCTGGTTGTTCCCTGACAGTATTTTCTTAAAGTTCTCATACCTTTGGGATCAGAATAATGGGCCTGTAGTTCCAAAAAATCCACCATCCCTAAATAACATCACTGGGTTTTTATGTTTTCCCTGACTTGAGGTCTGTGTGGAAGCACTACTATTAGACCAATAGCTTTGTATATTCTCAGGTTTCTTTACAGAGGAATCTGTAAATATGATACTCTGTCCCTGACCTGAACTCACCAGTTTCACTGACATTTTTGTGTGTGCCTCATTTCCGGTAATTTTTACTTCTACATTCTTAATCACAGAGCTATCCTGCCTTTGCCCATATGTTGAGCAGGATCATCTTGACTAACAAGTGAGAAGTACAACAACAACTAATGCTTCATCAGAAAACTTCCTGCAGACCCTCCCTTAGTCAGGTTGTTAGGTACATATGCCAAACTTAAAGGCCATTGAGAAAATTTGAATGATTAAACACTTCACTGTACTGGAAACCTGCACCCAGTTGCCAAGCTTGCTGTCACAAAATTAGTGACATTGGGCACTTCAGCTCACATAATGTAGTCTTCAGGCATCTCAAGGAGCTGACACAGGTGTCAAGAGACACTTTCCAAGGCTAAATATTGGAGCTTGCATCTTAATACAGTACACTATTACCAGCAAATACTCTCATCTAGCAGCCATGCACCATATGGTTATCTAGTTTCACGCAGATTGCTAACCCCAGACTGCCTTAATTCAAATAAATCATGGCATTCTCTTAATATATTGGAGACTACATCTGTTATCCTGCACCTGTCACTACTGCAGCAATAGAATGATTTATGGTTCTCAACTTCAGGGTGTTATGAAGTGGCAGATGGATAGGTGCACGTGCCACTATCAGACTGGGGACAGATGGAAGTGGAGCAGTGTAATAAACTTCAGGTGTTTCCTAATAATATCAAAGCTCTCTTTTCTTCTGGGAAACACACCTAGAAACTGGTTACTCGCCAACATTTCCATGATTCTTTGATAACTGGGACTGTGCTTAACATCTGCTGTTTAACTTGTCATATATGACATGAGGTTCGCTTAAAAAATTTGTCCACAGTGGAGAAATGAAGATCGTAGTTTTGAAGTACAAATGAGAAAAAAACCCCTCTCTAATTATTTGTTGTTTGCAACTCAATTTAAATGTGATTTTGATGGAATTGAGTGTGTGTGTATGTGTATGTATGTACACCTTAGAGAAAACAGACTTCCTACTTATTCAAAAACCTGTAATGAAAAATATTCATAACTTGGCAAATAAAAACAATTACAGTCTTGTTTTTAAGTTGCTCTTTCTTAAAGATAGGATTCATTTCACCTAGCCATAAAAATCTAATAAAACCATGTGTGTCCCTTGTGGCCCTATGGACAGTGAAGAGCAATTTCACTCAGTTTAAAAATACATGCCTTTTAAGCAAATGCAGAATACTTTTTTTTATTATATGGCAAAATTTCATCATATAAAAGAAGATCAACCTCAAGACTTTTCTAAACATTAATGTTAGGAATGCATTAAGGTTAAGATGTAGCATGACTTGCTCAGTTTAAATTACTAATTCATCTGTTTGCACTATTTTTTTTTTTCACAAGGTCCTTGCCCTAGCTTTCATCTACCAGTTGATTGAATAATCATATATTACCAAGATCTTCTTGTTGATGTCTGGTCTTTTCAAGGTATTTAAATGTATCTGTTAAAATTTCAGTTACAGACTGTTTGAACACCATGAAAATAATTAAAGTAGCTTGAAATATTACCAAATATCTTGAAGACCTTTACTTCAAAGAGTCTTGGCTTCTTTATTTTATGATTTCAGCTTTCATAATTATCCCACCATATGCTTGGAGAGCAGCAGAACATGGTTTTCTCCATTATTACATAAATATAATACCTTAAACAACAAGATGAGATGGACCAGAAATGCATTTCTATATAGTCTTTCTTCTCATTCATGACCAAAGTGGAGCAACTGAATTTCTAGTGCCATGTAGTTTTACACATTAGTAAAGGCAGACTATTTTTGATGGTGCTTTGCATTCGTACCAAGGATCTGTAAATGACACCTGAGCTGGTCCAAAATTTTCTCTAACAAATCGTTATAGTAGAGTCTTTCATCCACATTACTTTTTTGATGGTTACTTACCTGGTTCCTTGCCAACTTGCTTGCTTCCTCAGCAGCCACCAAGGGACCAGGAAAAATTTCAGATTCCTCAGCTTTTGAGCTCTGTTACTACAGAGGGTTAAACAGGACAGCTAAATTCACTGTTTTTTCAGAAAATTTTTGGCTGACTAGTGAAAGAGCACTTGATTAGTTACCTCTGCATTTTGGTTCTTAAGAGCTTCACCCTGTCCCAAACAAAAAACCCTGTTAGTGCTCCAACTGCAAAACTCCTAGACCATTCTACAGGCCACCAAGCAGGATATTGTGGAACAGGAGACCTCTACATCACTAGAGTGTATCTGCAGCTAACTATTAAGGACTTTTGACTCCATTAAAAGTTCTGGAGTATTAACTACTTGTCCCTGTTCTCAAAACTATTTTTTAGGGTGCAGAATTTGCTTTTTCAGCAAGCTATGAACTAGCCACCATGCACTAACAGATGTTACTGTATATCTCAGTAGGCATCTCACAGCTCACTGGAGTTTTCATATTTGTTTGATGCCATGCTGCAAGATTTTCAGGGCTTTTACATATGCAAATTTGCAGCTAGAGTACTTTAAAGGATTTTCAGAACGGCCTGTAGACTTCTCATTCCACTGATTTCAAACGTGCTTTTGCATTCTGTGTAACGAAAACAAACATTTCTGAAGTTGTCATTATTGCCTCTGTGGCAAATACTCTGCAACAGGAGACAATGCTCTATAGAGTAGAAATTTCTCGATGTATTATGAGAATTATGTTTTACAGTTGTGCTTTAGAGCCTAGAAGATATTCAAAATGCAAAATTATTGTCAAACTGTGAGCAAATTAGCACTGTTTTCTAAAAATTGCATGTATGGATTTCCAGTCTTGAATTGAAACTGGTCTTTAATATGACATAAATAAAATTTAGGACAGCAGGACAAATTCTGCCTTTACAGAAACATAATAAAATCTCTGTATTTTTGTGACAATGAATAGATTGTAAAACAAGACAGATTTTCACCAGTACTAAGCTATGGAAAAGTACCAGTCTTGGAGGAGATATAAGTTAAATTTTCTATTAGAATTGAGCTGGCTCAGACAAACCACAATTCTCAGTCAACGGCTTTACCCATAAGAGAAACAAGAATATTATGCCAACTTTATGCTTTCAAGTGAAAATACATTCTCAATGTTATTTGTTATTTAAGGATGGATCCAAAACCTGTGGAAGTCTGGCATGTATTTTCACAGATTTTGGAAAAGGCCTTTCAGAATAATAAACAGATTAATAGTGAATAGAAAATACTACAGAAAGCAATCTTAATTATTGTTCATTACTTTGGAATGCCTACAGTTGGAAAACTACCTATAGAAGTTATAAACATATTTGTGATGTATGAAACTACATATGCAGAGAAACCTGCACACAGAAATAAGCGTTCTTCATGTTTTATCTTTTGTTTTCTGCATTGTACACATGGGCTATTTCAACCTGAAACTCAGCAGCTTGAACAAAATGGGAAAGTTGGTAAAAATTCTGAATAAAATAGAAAAGGCAAAGAAATCGTATCTGTCTGAAAGTCTGAGAGAAAGCTTAGTTGGGTTTAAAATGTTTCTGTAAATTACCAACAATTACATACAAATAGACTTATTTAAGAAATCAATGGCTGTCAAACTGATATTCTTGAAGGAAATTACTAATGTCACCAATTTTCTAAATTTAATCATAATTTTTGTGATATTTAATGCTTTTCTAATCGTTCTAAATTCTTTGAATACAGTAATAATGTAGTAATTCCAGGCTTCATGAGAAGATAAATTGAGTTTCTAATCCCTAGAGCGAAAGAGAAAGCAGCATGCCAAGGCACAAAACCAAATAACTAACAAAAGGATCAATTAAATCTACAGGGGGGTTTTATCCCAAATCATGCTTTTTAGAACTACTAGGATTTAGTAGCTGTTAAGAACTACTGTTAAGAATACAAAATATGCTAATCTCGCATAACTTGGGGTCTTATATTCTTATTATATCATTATATGATTATATTCTCATTCAGGCTTTGTTAATAAATGTAATTTGGGGGTTGGAAATAGGATTTTGTTGGTGAGACAATTTTTCTTATGTCACTGGCAGACCCTTTATTTCCCTCCAGAGATGTATACTTGTCTCAAAAGAAGACTGGAGTCCCAGGCAGTGCCCCCAAAGGAGTCAGTTGAGCAGAGTCAGTCAGAGAGCAGTAGCTAATGTTAATACTTGGTTCAGAAAACACAACCTGCCAGGGGAAGCTGAAAGAATCATGATTGTTTAGACTAAATGAAAGAAAAGAGATACATGTTTGTATGCTCTTACATAAAATGCTGCCAAAAAGCAGAAAAGACTAGCTCATTCTGCATTCCTGTGATGGACAGGATGAGAAGTCACAGGATTAAGCTGCAAAAAGGCTCATTTAGGTTAGATATTTAGTAAATGTAATTTGACACGCTTTTATAATAGCCCTCACAAACCCTATCAATGTGTGTGTTAAGGAAAAAGCAGAGGATACATATAGAGAGGATATTCTTTATATAACTGGTAGCAGAAAAAACCCACGGTATTCAATTCTAAATTAGTAACTTCCTAGGTTCTTTAAAATGTGGAAAGAAAAAAGACCAAGAAGGCAGAAGAGTAGAAATTAAGAGGTGACTTACAAATGTTTTTTCTGTACCCTTCAGGTGTGCATTTTATCACAATGAATTCATAATTATAATAATGCAGGATTCCCCACATGCTAAAAGAATTGTCCCATCATTCCCATCCAATTAACAAAAATTAATCATTTTTTTCTTGAACCACACTAATCCAGTCTCTTTTAAGACATTAAGATCTAATATATACACTCAATCACAAGTTTCATATAACAAGAGCTTGATGTGAAGGGCTCATTACGCCAACCACTGAAATTATAAATAAACTCTTGCTAATTGCAACTTCTTTTTTTAATCCACTAGGAAAATTATATAGTTACATTTATTTACTCTTTTTACCTGGAGATATCAAAATACTTGAGAAATTTCAATTATCCTGACAACAATCCAACAAGATAGCAAAGTGTTAGTGTAACCTACTTAAATCATAAGAGAATTTAATGACAAAGAATAAGTCACTTTCTTCAGACCACACAGAAAATAAGTGACTATCGTTAGAGCAAATTAAATAATTCTTCTTTTCTATTTACTAGACAATGCTTCCTCTCTAACCATGATAATGTCATGATTGCTAATTTATGGCAGAATCGTGCAGAAGTAATTCCACTACATTGCAATAACTGATGGAAATTAAATGAGAATCTGGTCCATCAAGTGTGGCATTTCTACTTCTGCTGTCATTTGCTCTTTCTCTCAATTTTAACATACAAATTTGGTGTTTCATAACAGCATCTGAACAGATCAAGCTTTCGGAACATCCAATTCACTGAAGCTGAAAGTGGAATAGTTCTCTAGGGAGAACAGACTCAATGCAAGTGGTTAAAGGTCAGCTGCAAGATAGTCTGCTTTCTAAACTGCATATGGAAATCGTATTACTTGCACAGTACAATAATAGAAAACTGTCCATTAGACAAAAGTAGCAATGCAGAAGCCTCATTGTGATAATACCATCTTTCAATAATTTAATTATGTCATTTACATTACAGCTTCATTTAGGTTGGAAAGGATCAAGTCCACCCATTAACCCAACACTGTAAGTTCACCAGTAAACCATGTCCCTAAACACCCTATCTACACATTTTACATATCTCCAGCGATGGTGATTCCACTACTTCCCTGCGCAGCTGTTCCAGTGCTTGATAACTCTTTCAGTGAAGGCATTTTTCCTAATATTTAATCTAAAAGTCCCCCAGTGCAACTTGGCGCCATTTTTTCTCATCCTGTTGCTTGTCACCTGGGAGAAGACACTGGCCCAAACCTCTCTACAGCCTCCTTTCAGACAATTGTAGAGAGTGGTAAGGTCCCTCCTGAGTCCCCTTTTCTCCAGGTTAAGCACCCTCCAGTCCTCATCAGACTTGTGCTTCAGCCCCTTCTCCAGCTCTGTTGCCCTTCTCTGGACGTGCTCCAGCACCTCAATGGCCTTCTTGTAGTGAGGGGGGCAAAACTGAACACAGTTCAGTGCCCAGTACAGGGGGACAATCACTGCCCTGGTCCTGCTGGCCTCACTATTGCTGATATGGGCCAGTATGCCACTGGCCTTTTTGGCCACCTAGACAACAAGCACTGGTTCATGTTCAGCTACTGTTGACCAGCACCCCAGATCCTTTTCCACTGGGCAGTTTTCCAGCCATTCTGACCCAAGCGTGTAGCACAACCCAGGGTTGTTGTGTCCCAAGGGCAGGACCCAGCACCTGGCCTTGTTGAACCTCATACAACTGGCCTGAGCCCATGGATCCAGCCTGTGAGGATCCCTGTGCAGAGCCTTCCAGCCTCCAGCAGACCAACACCACCACTGTGTGTGTCAACACCAGCATCGTCTGTGAACTGGCTGAGGGTGCACTTGATCAAGATTTCCTTTTGCTGAATCCCAGTCTTTGCTAAGTTTACATTTAGTTGTCTTCAATATATTTTTGTCTCTTGAAGAGTTTTAAAACTATATTTTGTTCCTGAATTACTGTTTCTAGGCTTCATCCATACTTATTACAGCATAGAAATTAAAAAATAATAAATGCCTTACACTTCTATTTGACATTCAATAACTCTAATTTTTCCTTGTCATTCTAGAGTGATTCTTAGATGTTTCTGAAAGCTTTGAGAACTCCAGTTCCAAATGCAGCATCTTGTACTCAACCTCTTGTAAGATTCCCATGGGCACACTTCTTGAGCTTGTCCAGGTCCCTCTGGATGGCATCCTGTTTCACAGGTGTATCAGCTTGATATCTGCAAAATTCCTGAGGGTGCACTCAATCCCACTCTCTATGTCATCAATGAAGACATTAAATTGCACTGGTCCCAACACAGACTCTTGAGGGACACCACTCACCACTGATCTCCATCCAAACACTGAGCCATTCTCCGCTACCCTCTGGATGCGACCATCCAACCAATTCCTTACCCCTTGTATAGTCCATCCAACAAATCCCTATCTCTCTAATTTTGACAGAAGGATGTTGTGGAGGACCATGTCAAAGGCTTAGCAGAAGTCCAGGTAGATTATACCAGTAGCTCTTCCCTCGTCCACTGATACAGTCACTCCATTGCAGAAGGCCACTAGTTTACTCAGGCACCTCCCTCTCCTCCATGTGCCCCTATGTGTCTTGCTGGCACTTGAACCTTTGTGCTTCATCCTATGTATTAAACCATTCAGATTATTGCAGATAGAAACAGATCTACAGCAAATGGGAACAGGCTCTGGTTCCTCAAATGAATGGGTTTTGTCCAGCTAGCAGAATATACTCAGTAGGTTTTGTCCAACTCTGCTTTGCTTCTTCTGAATTACTGTGCAAAGTAGTTGCATAAAGTTATATTAATAGATCAGTGGCTGTCATTGAGTGCTCACTTGGCCATCTCTGCACTGCTTCTCAGAGAACCAAACAGTTCTCAAACGTCTTAAACTTCCTTCAGTGAAAAGCTTTCAACAGAAAACCATTATTATAAACCTGGATCCATATATTCCTTTGTGAAAAAAACGTAACAAATCAAACAAGAAAAGTGAGTTAGTTCTGTGGTATTTTTCAAATAAAAGTTTAGCTTTAAGAACACAAAGGTGTTTGTTATTTTATTTCTGAATTCTTTACAATGACTTTTTGATATTGAAGTGTCCATAGCCATTCATTGTTGTGACAACCTGACAACTTCTAATATCTAATACCCCTTTAACATCTCTGTGCACTCCAGTCTCCCACATCTTTTCACAGTAGCATCTATATATTCTCCCTGCCCCAAGGGCACTAATGAGTCTGTAATTCTCTTTTTCTCTTATTTTGCTTACTTTTTCTAGGAAGGCAGTATGATTAATGTCTCCCTGGAAAATGTCAGGCAGCAGTCACTCCACTCTAAGTCAGCCTAACCAGTTCCCTTCTAGATTTATTAAACAAACCAGTCCTTCTATTACTACCAGCACTATTATTACTCATTAGTTGTACTGCAGGAACACTGCAGCACCTCAGTTCATCTTGTTAAGGTACTCCAGCAACATATAGCAAATAACTGAACCTATTCTCATGGAAAAAAAGGAGAAACAATGGGTATGACTAATAAATGAGAGGAAATGCAAACTAATTATAGGAAACATTTTATGCCAAATTTATTACAGAGGGGAAAACAGAGACAATGAATATAATTTTGGTGACAGGTAGGCAAGCTACTCATTATATGTAATTACAAACAAATGCTGTCTTCTCCAAAATATGAACATGCCAGTCTGAAAAAGGCAGTGCATTCTGGAGCAAAGAGAGAATGACAATCCTGTTTCTCTCCTCCAGGCTTATACCAAAGCAGACACAGACCCTGCAACACATTTGTAAATTCCTTGAATTCTATATTGTGATTTTAAATACCAGATGTCCATGCTCTCCCAGCTCTTCATAATCAGCTTCATATTTGGATACTGTGATCTCTTTAAGGGCATAAAATCACCCTTAAATCCTTAAAAGTCCCTTTTGAAACAGAACTTCACTGACATTACTTTGTTTCAGGAGTTCACATTTTTTCCGTATCCAATATCATCCACCCTCTGGTGCATTCACAATTCATCCCTGAACAGTGAGTATGGTCATGGTGTTTGAAGGGCAGTAATATTCTGAAAAATAATATTCTGAAAAGAAACCTCAAATGGCACTGTATGGATGCAGCTTTCCCTTTCTCCTTGGTGCCTCTAATGCAAGCTGTTTACTTTGGCATATTTGAAAGACCATGCTGTTATTTGTCCTAAAACTTGCTACAGATTGATTTGATAATCACGCCAAGTTCTTTCTGTTTCTTTCTGTCTTCAGTCCTAATAATTCATCTCATTTATCAATGGCAGTGAAAGAATGGAATGCCTCTTGCTGTGCAGCACTTGCAGAAGTACGAGTCAAAGAACTTTATCAATTTACGTGTCCAGAAAATGTTATGAAACACTCAGCATGGTTCCTACAGGTTGTGTTTCTGAATTCACACAATTTGAACTATTCTATTTTGCCCACTTTTCTGTCTTTCACTGTATTTTCAGAGCAGTCCTTGACACAGATGCATTCAGCCTGCTGAGGATACACTGCCCTAATATCCGCACTGAAAAGCAGATCAGACCAGAAACAGAAAGGTTAGCTTCAATCCTTTGTTAATTATAAACTTATATTCTGTTGCTAAGAAATTAAATTTGAGGAACACTCAGAACTGTGCTATCTAGAAATCTACCTGCATCTATTTCCTGCAACATTTAACTGAATTTGCTGGTGAAATCATCACAAATATAAATAAAAAGGATCAGTGCTCATCTGGAAAAACTCTGCTCATGATTACCATTTGCATCCACTTTCAAACCTCACAGCTCCTTGAAGAATTACTCTTTATATTGCATTGGACACAGTCTGGACCAGTGTGACTCTTTTGCTGATGCTGGAGATCTTGACATATCACAACACAAGAGCTGAGTAAAAATACAGGTGATTTAGGAAAGGAAATCAGCTCACCATGCAACAAACTAAATAGGAGGTGTGGATAAATTCTGAAGTGTCTGAAAGACCCTTCATAGAAAATAGCACTTGATCAACAAGGGCAAGTGATCTGAAAGAAAGTGTGCAAAAATGAGTCACTAATACTAGAGTTTGTGTTCATGGAATTTGATGTCACAAGGACATCATTATTTTTTAAGGTAATTGTAACAGAAAACAGTTGCTTTAACACATGACAAAATAATGCAGCTAGCAAGGCAGAAATGCACTTCTATAATTTGACTGCTTTTATATAGGTACTGCATCTTACAAACCTGTGTAGCAACACAACTTCTGCTCTGCAGCTGTGATAAAATCTATAGCAAATACTTTTTTATTTTCCTTGCAGCTTCAACAAAACTAAAAAACTGAGAGAAATATTGTAAATAACGCATAATTGTCTTTATTTTGTATCTTATCTTATAAATACTTTATCTTATTTATCAAATAGGGGTAATAGATTTTTTTTCTCTGCCCTTTTAAATCTGTATGTTCATAAAATTGCAAACTGGATGCAAGTTTTACAATACTCTTAGTTTTACAGTGATTAGTATGCATTTCATCCTAAGTATTTGTTCATTTTTCCTTCCAGTTCTACTTCAGTGCTGAAGAATCTCATGTACTGATACACAATTTGTTTACTATGAAGCAGTAAACAGGGCACTCATATGTTTTGATCCTTTTAGTCTCAGTGAGGCAAAAACCTAAATGCATACCAAAGTTAAGGGCTTAAGTATAGAAGTTTCAAAGGAAAGGGAAGAAAAGAGATACTATCTTAGGCAGAAAGACAGCTGTTGTGTTAAAGTACAATGTCCCATAGGATAAGGATTGCCACAGCCCCTGGGTCGTTTGAGGAAATCCTCTCTCTTTACAAGTTCAGACTGTGCCTATAAATGCTACAAATGCCCTGTTTTCATCCTTCCTGCTGCACTCTGTACTTTCTCCTGCAAATAAAGCATACCCTGTAATCTGTTTCTTGAGCAGAAGTAAAAGCAAAATATTCAAGCCCTGTAACATCCTAGTTTCTTTGATCACAGCTGGGTGGCAATATAGACTAGAAAGACTAATGACTTGTAATGAAAATATATTCTCCATGCATTCAAACACATTTACCTATCATTTGTACACCTTCCCAAGTAACATGAAGAAATTCAGACAGTCTTTGTGGATAAAACAGGAGGTAAAACCAGTGGGTACCAGATAACCACAATACTAATTAGCTGCGATTTTCTTTCAAGCCTTTGTCTGCCCCAACTATTTAGATTGCACTGTGCCATTAGAATGCCTTTTCTTTTTAAGGGTATACTTACATTGCAGGCTCTGTAAACCAATTATAACAATGTTTTTGAAAGTCATTTAGTCCTTAAGTCTATGAGGCAATGAGAACCAGGATGCAAGATTTTTCCTGTCATCAAAGCATGTCCTCTTTCTATCAGTCTGTAGAATCTGTCACTCTTTAGTTTTTCCCTCTGGTTTTGAATTCTTGTATACAAAGTAGCTTGATCTAGCTTCAATAAAATTGAGAGAAAATACAGCCTAACTAGACTAACTCTCTAGACTTTGGAGGGGTCAGTTTACCAAAACTATGTTTTTCTAAAGTTTTCTAACCTCAAGGTTATGATGCAAGAAATATCTCACAGCAGTAGTGCCGAAGTCCAACATTTTGCCTTATGATTTCTGAAAGAGACAGAAGTCAGACATAAAATAGACACACACTCTGGTAAAGCCAGGTTCCAGTTCAAACAGAGCTCTGCATCTTGTGCTACCTTTTGCTTTCTCCAGTTGGACCCTTCAGTGTGGTAGGGAAAGTCAGAACACTGTCAGTATTGTGTAAAGGGACAGTGTAAGAGAATTTTCATGTTAATACTTCTGGCAATGAAGACAGGAAAGTAATAATAACATTATATAAACTGTGATAATTTCTAAATACTTTAAAATCTTTTAATCATTGTAGCAGTCAGAACATAGAATTTGTTCACCAGAAAGAGGAGACAATAAACTGAATCAAAAGCTTCGAAATGTACTAAAAATGTGGCAGCCATTGAATACAATGTGAGACCATGGGAGAGGAAGAGGGGTCCAGCAAAGCTGGTTGCTCTTCAAGGCTCACTGCCTTCAGGCTCAAGAAAGATCCATCCCAACAAGTCAGAAATCAAGCAAAGCTGGCAGGAGGCTGGTAGTGACCATGAGGCAGGAAATGTGTTGTGGCAAAAAAAGTCAGCAGCTTCTAGGGCTGCACTAAGAAAAATGCTGCCAGAAGGTTCAAGGTCCACTCAGGACTGGTGAGGCCAGGTCTGGAGTACTGAGTCCAGTGCTTCCCAGTACAAGACAGATATCAACTTACTGGAGTGAGTCCAGAGCAGGGTCACAAAGTTGATTCAGGGATTGATACTTGCTTCGTAACAGGAGAGGCTGAGAAAGATGGAACTGTTCAGCATGGAGGAGACATGCCTCAGGGAAATCTCATCAATAAATAAATATAAATACCTGGTGAGAGGGAATGAAGAAGAGGCAGTCAGACTTTTCACACTAGTGCCCACTTAGAAGACAAGAGGTCATGGGCACAAGTTAAAAAACATGAAATTCCATTTGCTTTTGTGCACTCTGCTTGAACAGTGGGATTGGACTTGATCTAAGGAGATTCTTTCCAAACTAAACAAGTCTGTCATTCTGTGACAAAACAGCAATGAAAAATCAACTAATTTATCCAAAAGTGACACTGTTCATAAATTAAGACACAGTAAAACATGCTGAATGCCTCATTCTCAGGAAATAAAATAGTAATTTGGTCTTACAGAAAACCTAGTATTGCAAGTGACTGAAAAAAGCACAGTGTTTCTACAGAAACCCTATGTAGCTCTGGAAACCAAAATCCTCTGTAGAATTATGAGTATCAGACATTTTGAATTATATTAGAATACATTATTGTGAGGAAAGATAGCAGACTGCTAAATCAAAGGAAATACAAATTCTGCTCTCTTTTAAAGCCCTGCTTTTCTCATTAAGAAAGCCTTAAGAAAATTCAAAGCTTACAGAAGCTACTATTATTGAAGCACAAGATATCTAATGGTAACTGCCAAATGAAGATGGTCAGGTTGAACAGTCTGGTAAAAAAGTACAGATTTTTAGTATACCATACCTCCTATGTTTGCCCAATTTAAGCAAAGTGAAAAAATTTCTGAATTTTCCACTAGGAATATTGCCCATGCCTTCTGATTCTGTTTTCTGTGTTTCTCAATTTAAGTTTTAAAACAGGCATGTCTGTATAATGTCTGATAAATGAGGCTTGAGACCCTGTGTACATTTTTAGGAGTCACTAAAATGGAAATAAATAGCATGGAAGGGATAAGGTGAAAAATAGATAGAAAAAAAAATTAAATTTAAAGCATAGTCCCTGTTTCTGGATGGAAAACAAATGGAAGGAAGGCTGGTTCCCAAGCTTCAGGAAAATCTGACTAAACCATGGATTCGTAGAGCCATGAATCAGAAGGCCAAAATGATCTTTTTCTCACATTTCCAAAAGAGAAAAAAATCTGTCGATTCTGAGGTCGGGCAGAAGAAGGCAGGGTTTGGCTGCCTAAACATTGATGTCTGGTACTATAGTAGACACCATAAGGTAACTAAAATACCAAGCATGTATAAAACATAAAGGAAAATATTCAGGGAGAACAGGAACCCATCCAGATGAGAAATAATTTAGGGGCACATACCAATGGATTGTTCACAGTTACAGAGCTTCAAAAGATAATACAAAGCTCCCTAGATTTCAATAAGCAGTCACAGAGAAATAATCATCTGAGAAAGCAGCATACACTCACATGAACTTTGTGCCAGCACTAAAAGCTAATCAATAGTATTGCACAAGATAATGACTGTTCAAGATGTTAGAGAAATACTCACGTGTAATAGACGGATTCTTGGAAAAAACCCTACAGATTAGGACAGAATTATTTGAGCTACTAATTATTGGTATGACTGCAACCTTGGCAAAAGATCTGCCAATAATAGTACAGAAAAAGACTGTCAGTGATCCTACTGGCAGAATTATTGTTGAAAATTCACAAGTTAAGACATACACATTACAATGAACTGTAGGACTCTCAGATGGGTTTGTTTCCATACTTCCTTTCATCCAAAATTATAAAATAAGAATAAAACCTTCAGCTTCCAAAGCAAAGTATAATGAATAAAAAAGCTGAGAGTTATTTTTACTTTAAGAGAAAATATGATTCTCCCGCTCTGAAATCACTGTTCTCTGAGAATAAATTTTATTCTAGAAACAGCGATGTCTGAATATGATCTATACAATCCAAAGCAACCAATTGCAAGTTTGCCAAACACTTCACAGCTAACTAGCTACAGTTCCTACAAATATCAGAAAAGAGAATGAAAATGAAGAATGTAAGAACGCAAAAAAGTCACATGACTTTTAACTGCAGTACTATCTTCTTAATCAGAATTAGTTATGTGTAACTCATCTAAAAAACCAGGAACTTCCAAGGGAGGAAACATTCTCCTTCATTAACTGCTGTTTAGAAACACTCCATTTAGATCTTGAAATAAAATGTGCATAAATAAATACATTGTCAGTAATCATCTGGCTGTGGGGTTCTCTGAGAGGCTGCAGTTCTCTGCAGGTAAACCAAATAAACAACATTACTTTTAGAAAAATGTCATGCTTTTCAAACAGGTGTTAAGTACCTATCACTTCCTGTTCCCACGCATTCAAAACTGTGTTCAAAAAGCAGTCTTTTAAAAGAGAAAACAGCAATTCAAGGGATCAAAATTCTCTTAAATAACATCTTTCACTCTCTGAGACATTGTTTTGACAAGCTTCTCTATATCATTTCATTAGCAGCAGCACTTTTAAAGAAAGAAATGTCACATGAAGTAATAGGACTACATATTCAAACTACCTGTGTATTTTCTGCTATTCTAATTTCTCCAGATGGTGGAAAGTATCAGATTGGTGTGAAATGTGTTTTCTGACGTTAAGATTCAGTTCACTTAGTGTTAGACATATAATATACAGTCTTCTATGTAAACTGGGCATTGTAACTTTCCTTTATAGTCACTGGACAGAAATAAGGACTTTGAAGGCAAGTCTCATTTTAGATATATACATAGGAAGAGACTAACTGGGCCTAGAAATGCTTCTCCCTACTCACAGACAAGAAGTCAGAAATTTCAGCTGTAGACAACAACTATACAGATCTTTCTAGGTCTTGAGACTTAGTTTAACCTCATTTGACCTAAAAGCATAGAAACACAGCATGATTTACAACCAGATTTTGAGGAATTTGTTGCATACCTTAATGACAGCTAGATGTTTATGTTAATTTTTTGTTTAAAGGTACAAGTACCTTAAAAATACATATATACCACATATGTTTTTATGGAATACATATATTATAAAACTGATATAATGTATGTGAAAAAATGCCACACAGTTTGTCTGTATTCACTTCCTGTATATCCTTTATCTTGGGTTAAAAAAGGCAGTGAAAAAATCATGGAATATACAGAATGCCTTTTATCATAGAAATCTTTTCTTTTTTCTTGCCTATTCTTCACCTGTATCTTCATCTTTGTCTTGACCTAGTTTAAGATATCCCTGTTCCTTCAGGAAGGAAGGTTGGATTAGGTGAACTTCAAAGGTCCCTCCCATCTCAAACTATTCTATGATTCTATGATTTCATGATTCATCCCCTTATGTTATAAATGTTCTATATGAGGAATCTCTTACCAGAAGCTTCCTTAATTAGGATGAGGGCTAAACCAGCTTCAATTACTTCCTGTGTGTATTGATGTGGACATCAATAACAAAAAAATGTGAAATTGCTATGGAACTGTTGACATACTATGAGCCAGCTGTTAGACAGTAACTTGTTAAAAACTCTGGAACACAACTCAGCACCCAGAACCTACTTCTAGAGAAAAGATATTTAAGGAAATAAAAATAATGCAATTGAACTTGACTAAAATAAAGAGTGTTCATACAATTGTCTCCAAAGAACTATAAAACATTATTAAAATCTATGTTTGGCCTTGTGTAAGCAGCTACAAGGAGATATTGAGGTACAAAGGATGAGGCCTGGGAAAAAATCCTTAACAGCAACAGGTAAACAAGAAAAAAAGAAAATCCTTAGTTGTAACAGGCAATCTGTCTTTACTGAAGCTAATAGGGCAGAAGTTTATATGCAAAATGAAAAATAACAGAAAGGGAATTGTAACAGGAAACTGCTTAATATGAAAATAATCTATTCTCAATTGACCACTGATTCCTTTAGGCATTTTTCAAATGTAGTTGAGTAAAATCCTCTTCTCAATTCAAAGATTTCATCTTGTGCCATTTCACTCTGTGTTCCACCAATTATGCACTCTATGCCTTCCCCAAACTATGCACATACCTAAATATACCAACAATAACTGGCTTTCCACCCAGTGAAAAGGATGCAGAATTATAAGCCTGAGTGTACACTAAAAATAATAGCAGATATTTCCAAATTCACCATTTGTATAACAACATGTCAAGTTTCATAACTAAGAAAAATAACCTACTAGACCCTGCAAAAAAGCAGAAGGGAGAAGCAGAAACGTTCACAGGCTTGGCTCCATGTGGCAGTAACAGATGACTAACCATGTGGCTTGGAAGTGCTCTTAGAAAAAAACAGAGTAACATTCACTTCCCGAAACTTAAGGAAAGGACAGCGATGTTGTGAATCTGTTTAGACAGCACTCTCTAATGCTGCAAATATGGTTACTCTCTTTGCACTGATAGAGAATTCAACACCTTACAAGAACACATGCTCTTTTTTTCCCCCAAAGGTTTGAAAAAATGCAGGAGGAATATTAAAAAAATCTTTATCGGCGTGTCAGTCAGTGCTTTGATCTGTGGAATTCTTTTCAGCAGAAAACTCGGTGGGAAAAATCCTTTACACTCTATAACAAGAACCATCAAAGCAGCTTAAATTTAAATGGTCAGAACTGGCTGCTTTTTAGCACAAGGACGCTAAACTGCAACAAAGACATTTACAAAGTTTCTACACAAATAAAGTATTATTTAAATAAATATATGAAAAAGTATACTAAAACCCTAATTTTCAGATGTGGTAGTGCTTAAAGGCCATATAAAAATTCCAATATCCCACTGATTCTGAAAATCTGAATGCAACCCCTTTGATTTCAATGCAACTCTAACAGTCATTTTGTAAAATAATCAATGAAATGTGTTGAACCACACTGGAAAACAGGATGAGAATGCAAAACACCTTTTCATTACAGTATATTAACAGAAACATTAGTTTGGCTTAGATTTATCTTTCTCTGTCAGGCAGGATGAAATTGCATTAAACTACTTTTAGTTGAAGTGAGTAAGAAGAACAACCTGTGAATGAGGAATGTATAAGAATAATTAATGCCATGGTCACTGAGTTATTGAATCCCAGACAAGAGAATTATTGGATGAGATGACTTGGTAACCAAGCCAATACTCTTTCTTTCATATTCCATGCACAATAAACAGGAAATGGTCATTGCTGCAACAGCTGAAGATAAAGGATCGATAAACAAATGAGAACTTAATTAATATTATATAAATATTCTGTGTCTGGAAATTAATCCAAATAATTTGCTGAAAAGCATGAAGCCTATGACAAATTTCAGAGTTGCATCCAGAACTCATGAGTTCAAAGAACCACCCTTCTTCTCTAATTGTTAAAAGTTACATTCATAAATTTGGCTTAGATAGTTTCTATTTTTTTGCAGTAACCTTACATAGGATGGCCAAAAATCCATTGCTTTCAAGCATCCTCAGATACTTCAGGTGATGTGTTATCCTACTGGATAGTTACATTGACCTAAGTGCATGGTTTTGGCTGGAAGCATGAAATGTTTCCAAAAAATTGCTACCATGGTAGCAAATTGCTACCAAGGTGTGGATGGCCCTATCTGACTGGTCTATATACTCTGTAGAAATAAGAATTTTTGGGCATAGAAAAATGAAACTAAGGAAATCTTGGACAAAGACCCAAAAAATCACATCACTGAGATGTATCTGCCTGTTGAAGAAAACCT
Organism: Notiomystis cincta; assembly: GCA_013398075.1. Lineage (NCBI taxonomy): Eukaryota > Metazoa > Chordata > Aves > Passeriformes > Notiomystidae > Notiomystis > Notiomystis cincta. The sequence goes on along the minus strand of VZRX01023359.1, from coordinate 135,223 downwards.
CCTAATAGTGACACTGTTTCAGTCAGGACAATCTAGACTGGATATGAAGATCATTAGAATTGGCCTTTAAGGATCATTATGGCTTCGAGAGAAGTAGGTAAAGTAGAAGGTTCTTTATAATACTGTGAATTGAGTGGAGGAAGCTATTTTTAGTCCTCAATTTTACATTTGGGTTTTCAATTTAAATACTGGGAATGTGGAGAGCTGAAAATATTGCTTTAATATCTCCCCAGCTGTGAACTTCTCTGATAAGATGGAAAATACTAATACCACCTTATATGTATGCAGCTGCCTTTATCCCAGAGGATCCTAGGCCATCAACAAGCTATTCATAAAGAAAAGTATATTCACTCAATCATAGATTGCAGCAATCAGGTATTAGTCAGGAATACAAAATAAGTTAGAAAAGGAGACTAAACAAGGACATTTTGAGCACTGATCTCACACAAATCCCTGTGTTTATAGCTCATGATTAGACAACCCTATAAGATAATAACTTAATTATTCAACAGTTGAATTTGAAAAGTAAGCAGCATCAGAAAGGAAACAAAAATTGAGCCTTTCCTGACATGTAGAGGATGCAGAATACAGCATTTCTAGTCAAAGGTAATTTTTTATCTCAGTATTCCTAAACATGTGCAAGGATGAGCAAGATAACTGTGGAGGATATGGAATGTTTTAAAGAGATGGAACTGGAATTGTTTTAAGGCAGAGGAAGAATATTGAAGATTGGGAAAGGATCACTATAGAACAAATCTATGGTGGCTCTAACATTACTAAATAACCATGTTATCTAATAACAAAGTAATAACCATGTTATTTAGTTATTTAGAAAACAACTGAGTTCTTACTGAACCGAGATCTTTTCTGCAGACCTTTGTCCACAGTACATCTGGGTTTATGCAACATTATGAGAGTAGCTAATAAAGTTCTGGAAATTCTAATCAAACGTTCTCCTTCACAACAGCTGCAAAAGTTTGAAAGGAGGATTGATTCTTCATTTAGTATTTGTTCAGTTCTCTGGTTCTGATAACCTGTAAGCCTTTCCAGCTCCAGCAGCAAGGTGGTGCTCCACGAAAGGCAGTGGGCTTATATCCACAATGGACTCAACAATTAAGTAACACAGGTACATCATAAAATTGCACCAAAAAGCATAAACTTTATGTAATGGATACAATTCTCCTTCAAATGCTCCCTTGCCCAGCATCAATATATGCACAGCTAGCAACTAGCATCCCAAACAGCTCCCAATACACAAAGGTGATTTGGGTCCTTACTGGCAGAATCTCATTCCTCTTATTTCACAAACTACTGTTGTCCAACTCCCTTCCTCATGTGCTCCATACTTCCCTTGTCTTCTTTCATCTACCTAGTCCTTCCTCAGCCTCACTAAGCTCTTCCCTTAATTCTGGTGTTTCTCATGCACCCCACTGATATCTGTTAAGGACTGCTACAGGACTGTCTTCATTCTCAAGTCTTGTGTTTCAGACAGGAAGAAGCCAGTAGAAAATAAATGTCATTGCTCAAAATCCAGAGACACAAGTAAAACCAGGGCTGATTTCTTTCCTACTTTCTTGTTTACCACTTTACGACAACGGTAGCAGCATCTAAAGTGTGCACACATGTACACACACACAAAAACACACAAAAAATCCAGATCTAATTGCTGTTTCCTAGAAGGAGCAATGTAAAAGGTAACTTGTCAGAGGCTGAAGTTCATGACATTCAACAGTGATGTTTCCTGTTTCCTTGTTTCAAAAACAGGCTCAAATCCTGGGAAATTATTCATGAGATAAACATAAAATGTGACAATGTCCAGGAGCTGAGGGAAACCATCCCCTGGATATACACTTTGCTGTTGGTATCTTCACTGCTTTGCCTTAAGACCTGATGGAGGTCAGGCTGAAGCTAGCAAGTAGCAGAACACAGGGCTGAATGTACCAGTGAGGAAAAACACAGCCCCGACCCCAGCTGGCTCAGCCTAGTTGGGGCAAGGAGGTCAGCAAGAGCAGCTGCTTTGAGGAAAACTCTGCCTTATGCTGCAGAAATGTCAATCAGAAACTTGGCCAAGCAACCCTCAAGCCACAAAGGGGCAAAGGCCTGAGTGAGCTGTAGCATTTTTCTTGCCATGCCTACTGTGTTGGAAGATGGAATATTTCAAGAATACCTCTCCAAGAATCTTTTGCTCTAGACGGTCAAACTCCCCAAACAAGTGTAAGATTCAGACATCTGTGTGCATGTTTGCATATGTGGGTGTCTGTGTCTCTCTCTATGGGTCCTGCACATTTTTCCCTACTAATCTGACCAGCTACCCAAATGAAAAACAAACTGGCCATGGCTTATATCTGTCTGGCCAGTTAACCTTTTAGATAATAGCATAGTGCTTACAATACAATAATTAGTGATGCCTGCAATAAAGTTTCAATGTAGTCTTATGAGGTGATGGTGTTCAGGTTGGGAAGGACAGTCAAGGATTAAGGCTCCACCCTTAGAAGTAATTGTGTTACTCTGATGAAGAATCCTCATTCTCAGCTTGTAAAAAAAGGTAGAGTATTTCTGTTAGCTCGAATTTTCTAGGAAAGCTTTGATTGCTTTTGCTTTTTTTTTACCAGCAAGGTGAATCAAAGTTTCCATTGCTGCTGGTGATGTTATATATTTGGATGCAGTTGGTCCTGCAAGGAGCACTCACACTAACTCAAGTTTCATCACTGTGAGCTGCCAACTGTTAAGCAGAACGAGATGTTCAAGCAGATGCAGTATTTGCTCAGCCCAGACTCAGCCTTGAGCATGCAAATGCTCAGAGCAAGTATCTGCAGAAGGCAGAGACAGCAAGCAAACACTGTGCTACTGTTATTTGCACTCTAACTAGAATTATGGCTCTCAAGGTCAGAAGGGTCAGTTTAGATGTTAGGCTGATTAAGATCTCTTTTCTGTTTCTAGAGAAAAGCAAGAGAATGACAAAGCCAGTATCCTACGTGCCTGCCTCTGAGTCCCCAGCCAGATACCTCTTTACAGTGACTTTAAATGGTGGCTTAACTCCTCCAGGCAAGCCAAACAGCTCAGGCCTCATAATGCACTTCTGTAGAAGATAACACAGTAATACCTTTTGATTGCTCTACCACTGTACCCCAATACTAATTCTGAAAATAATGACATTCAGATAATTAGAAAACTAAACAGTGACTTGATAAAAGAAATAAAATTAGTTAAGGAAGAGCACCTGATCACCCAAGCATAACCTGAAAATACCACCTTAATATAACCAATATAGTTGTGTATTCTATATGAATACATTCTTATGCAAGTGAGTAATGTGAACTCCCATGAGTTTGGAGCTGAAATTGAACTGGATAGCAATTGAACTCCTCAATTGCTATCTCTGAAACCCCAAATGACAACTTAAATGTCAGCACTGTTAATTATTTCTCTACAAGTTATTTCAACAGAATATTCACTTAATGTGCTTGATTCAAAAAGGAAAAACTTAAATTTGTGCTATATTACAAAACTTCCAATTATCTACTCTTCGGTCATTAAATTTAAATAAGACCAAAAGCAGCCTGTACAATTGTTAGCACGTTTTGTGCCACTGAGAACTAAAATTGTCAAACTATCATAAAATAAATAAATTCAGGATGAAAACAAATCACAGGTTGTTTCCTGTAATCCCCTCAGACAGTACAATGTCAATTTTATGCTTCTAGTGTTTGGGTTTTTTTCCCTATAACTTGCCTATCTTAACCAGAATAATTTTTAATAAATTCTTATGTCAGTATGGCACAATACAGCAACTGAGGCAACTGTGGCAGGATATATAGCAACAGATGAAATGCACAGTCTCAAGTTTAACAGTCTTTTTTTTTTAATTGCAGACAAGATCACAGACAACAGACTATTTCATTTGATAAGTAAAAACAAGTTAACCAAGAAGTATTTTTGTCTATAGAGCTAGAAGCCATCCACATGCTGTTAAACCATAAAAAACATATTTTTATGCTTCACTAGGAATAACTACAAAGAAAAGACTATGCCATACTGAAAGATGTTGCAGTAAGGCTAAACACTGTTATAAGTTTCCAGAAAAATATTAGCAGCAAGCTTTAAACAAGCGATTGTTCTTTTGTGGGTACAATATCTAGCATTAGACAGAAAAGATTCCACAAAGATTTTGGGTCAAAAGAATGTCATGCAATGTCCAGGCTTGGGTCAGGATGGCTGGAAATCTGCCCAGTGAAAAAGGACCTGAGGGTGCTGGTCCATGGGCAGCTGAACATGAGCCAGTAAAGCACCCAGGTGGCCAAGAAGGCCAATGGCACCCTGGCCTGTATCAGCAATGGTGTGGCCAGCAGGACCAGGGCAGTGATTGTCCCCCTGTACTGGGCACTGGTGAGGCCACACATCAAATCCTTTGTTCAGTTCTGGGCCCTTCACTGCCAGAAAGATATTAAGGGGCTGGAGAGTGTCCAGAGAAGGACAATGGAGCTGGGGAAGAGTCTGGAGCACAAAGCTGATGAGGAACAGCTGAGGGAGCTGGGGGTGTTTAGTCTGGAACAAAGGAGGCTCAGGCAGGACTTTACTGCTCTCTACATCTGTCTGAAAGGGAAGTGTAGCCAGGTTGGGGTCAGTCTCTTCACCCAAACAACAATGGATAGAACAGGAGGAAATGGCCTCAAAGTCGCACCAGGTGAGGTTTAGATCCTACATTAGGAAACATTTCCTCACTAAAAAGCTTGTCAAGCACTGGAACAAGCTTCCCAGGGAAGTGATGGAGTCACCATCCCTGGAGGTATGTAAGAGGTGCTGATGTGGTGCTTGGTGCCACGGTTTAGTGGTGGGCTTGGCAGTGCTGGGTTAGAGGTTGGACTCCGTGATCTTTAAGGGTCTTTTCCAACCTACGTGATTCTACCATTATTTTTTGTCATCCTTAGAAACTGACACAAAAAACTAATTTGTAAGTGCCACAAAAACAGGCCTAATGGCACCTTTATCTCCTGTTTGCATTCTCCAAGAGCACTACCCTTAATTTTCAGGTTTCCTCTTACAGGATAAATTCTTACAATTCTCCACTCCAAGGTTTCAGCCTACAGTATGACATATCAATTGGTTTACCTGGCAAATCCTACTAAATCCAAACTCTTTCTGTTCTTTCCTTCAGTGATTTCATAAGCTGCTTAAGAAAAGAATAGTTTTCAGTTTAAACTAGAAACAAAATATTTAGAAACAGTATTCTTCATCTATGTCTGTATTATGTCAGGATTTATCAGCTCCTGCCAGTAAATTAGTTAGGCACTTTGAGAATCTTCAGGCACATTTTATGCCTGTCTCATTTTCCCAAGCAGAAATCCCTCTTGCAAAGGTTATTTTTTAAATGTCATTCTTCTGTTATTGCTTACATCTTAAGGATCTTTTTCATAGATTTTATTGTCTCTCAGTGACTCCTGCATAGTTGTTGATGGATGGCTTATACTCAGCTATTCCTTTTCCTTTCTGTAAATTAAGTTGGTGTGTCCATATCCATTCAAACTAACATCTAAAATGCAATTAATAAGCTTTTATAGAGCTGCTATGAATCCATCACATAAATATCACTAAAGTCATGTGGTTTCTATGCTAAAGAAATGAGTCTGTTTCTTATGAGAACTATACTGAGCTTACTGGAACAAAATGTTCAATCAAATCTGTCGTCTGAGATTGTGATGCAAGTTGTGAATATATCCTGTAAATACAATCTGTATTTAAAGTTAAATACACAAATGCACTTAGCTTTTACCTGCTATTACATATTGCACGACAAAAGCAACATATCTTAAAGAATTCAAGTGACAAATACCTAGGAAGGATAACTAGTAGGTATATAATCATTTATCACTGAAATTATATCTAAATTATGCTTCTCCTTTAACACCACCACTTTTATTCTGCTCTGAAAATATTCTCTATTGACTTGTGTATTATTGCTTTAGTATTAGAAACTCTCACCCCCTAGGTACAGAATGAGCATTTTGACTAGTTAAATTTCATCCTATTAATCATTGCCCAATGCTCCAATCTGAGATCCCTCTGCAAGGCAGCTTCCTAGCTAATACCTAGTTCCCCATGTTTTTGTAAATAGATCAGTGTTGTACCTTGTCTTGTTTGACATTTGTTCATACTCCGTTGTGTACCTGCCCTGATCTGCTTTCTCTTTTTTCCTGCAGAAATGCGCTTATAGCTTTCCATGAATTTTAATCTAAAAGATGATTTGAAATTAGCTTTTTTTTTTTTTTTTGGCTGGCTGGCTGGCTGTCACAATTTGTAAGGCATGTTCTTTAAAGTCAACAAATAACAATTTTGACTCTCATAAGATGAGCTCTAGTCAAGAGAATGATGTGGATGAGCAAAAGCAAATAGGAAAGGTCAGCAATTTGATATGGGATTTTTTTAATATAGTGGGGGAGGTATTTGGATATACATCAGAGAGTTAGAAACACAACTCTTGCTTGTGGCAGTAGAACTGTCCTTCTAAAAAGCTTTGAAAATGTAGATAAATAATATAATTTTTTTTTTAAGTTGCTCCCCTCCCAATTCTATTTAGGCATGACAGATGGAAGTTAAATTTCTGAATAACTGATTACCACAGAGAGAGGATGAGACAGAGGAAATTAAAATATATACACTGGGAATATGGCTGAAAAGTTCACTTCCATTGCAGCAGATGAAAAGATGGAAATTTGCTGGTAGTTACATTAGAAATTATTTCTAGTATATAATACCTTAAATCATCTTAAAGCTAAATATTTAAAATAAATAACCTCAAATTTCACTATTTTAAAAAAATCTTAAAACTATTTCAATTATAAGAAATTATATTTGAAACATTACATTCATTAGAGTAAGTAAATAATGAAGAAAACTGTAATGAAGTATTAGAAATGTAATGAAGAAAACGTTTTCAGGGCTCAGAGTGCAGCAGCAGGTCCCACAGCTTTCTCCTGTCATCCTGAGAGGCTTGGCTGCCTGTCCTACAAGCCAGCTCTGATGTGGTGCAGAGTCAAGGGGTCAAGGCTGCTTGGAAGGGAGTTGGACAAGATGATCTCCAGAGGTCCATTCCAGTCCTAATAATTCTGCGATTCTGTGACTTTCCTAGAACTCTGCATATAATTTTATTTCAGTCTCTTATTTAAAAAAAAAAATTAAATTAAAAAATCATATTTCACAGCTTGAAACATTTCTGTGGACATGAAAACCATCTGCCACAGCACAGCGTGTAGGAACCCAATGAAATAGATTATTCCTTAAAACTGGTATTAAAACTGCTGTTCACTTGGCTAATTTCAGTAAACATATTAAGAAAAACAAAGCCAAAGCTGGTTATGTGGTGCACAGAAATAGACTAGCAGGTCCTGAGACTGTGCCATGCAATTTCAGGACTATACGTACAAAGTGAATGGTACTGTCCTGGTAGAAAAACTCACTGCTTTTTGAAGAGATCTAAAACTCCGAAATTATTACTGTAAAGAGATGAAATAGCTGTGATTCCTAAAAGCATTTTGTTGTTGAGTAAGACATATTGAAGGCCACAAGAATGGAAATAGAAGTGTCATCAGGCCAAGGTCGTTTGCAAAATAATCTGAAAATCATGTGAAGCCTTATGACAAAAGCATAGCTAGTCATTCAGGGAGGAAAGGGTAATGTTCAGCCTTTTTATTATCTAGCAATAACAGTGTTTTAAGGGGAGGGGGAAAAAAAAGGAGAAAAAAAAAAAAAAAGAAGAAGAAAGAAAACACTTTGCCTACTGATTTCTTAAATCATGTTAAAGGGAAAGTACATGTTCTTTACCCTGGGTGAAACTTTCTTGTAGTGAAATTCGCTCCGGCTTCCTTCAGGTCGGAGGGACGCAGGGAATGACAGCGGGATGGCCGCGCCGCTGCCTAACGGGACGGGAGGGGAGGGGGCGGCCGCGGAGGCCCGGGGAGTGCTGTCCGTGTCCCGGTCTTCTCAGGTGCTCGGCACGGCCAGGGCTGACTCTGTGCAGGTGTCATCGCAGTTGTCGATCTCCTTCCTATGGCAGGTCCTGTGGCAGCGTCACATCTGGTGCCTGGTCCTTTTTCAGGCAGTGCTCCCTTGGCAGTGTCACCTCGGGTGACTGCTCCCTGTGGAGCCAAGGCTGCAGTGCCACGTGTCATTGCCCACACTGTGGGTACTGGTACCCGTGCGCTTGAGAGCCCCATCGCCCTTCCCCACGAGGAATTAGGGCTGTTTTATGCTCCCCCGTCACCTATAATGTTCTTGCATGCAGGCAGGCATGCTCCCACATTCTTGCGTCTTGCTGGATCCACAGAAGCGGACTGGTCCCAGCAAGAGTCTTGTTCTGATCTTCTTCTTCCTGCCGAGGTATCTGAGGGCTGTGTGTCTCAAGTGCATCTGCCAGGCAAGGGAGTGACTGGTCAAAAGTAATGCAAAATTGTGCTTGAGAGCATTATAGGCTGGGTGGAGGTTAACCACGGTGTGCGAAGGTGCAAATGTTTGAGGAACACGGCAAACTATGGCAAATTTAGATTAGTGTGCCTCAGAATGTCTTCTCAAGTCTTCTCAAGTCATTGGCATCACACAACAGGGAACGATCCAAAACAAACTTCCTTATGGAGACCCGGGGCTAGGCTCAAGCACAGCACCACCTCTGGTATCTTGATGCTGCACCGGTTGCCAGAACTGCTGTCAGAGAGCTGAGCTTACTCCCAAAGTTTTTGTCTCGCCCATTCCAACCTGTAATTAAAGCTGCACTCCCCTGCCCTTGTTGTTTGCAGTGAGAAAATTACATCATATGAAGGGAAATCATAGAACTATCCAGTTTGCACTATTTGGCTATGTAAATGAATGCATTTAAGAATCTAAATTACTTGATTTTTGGTGTTTTAACAGGTTAAAACAACAATCAGTGTTATGGAGGAGGACTTAGAAGTGTTCCGGGAAGAAGCTGTGACTAAGTATGTGATTACTTACTGTCCTGGGAGTTGAATATATGATGGAATTGAATCAAGTAGGTTTATTAAAAATGTGAAGCACAAAATATTAATGATTTTGGAAGCAAACATGATTCTCTACTTCTTCTGCTTTCCATGCAAATTGGAGAAGTTGCTTATAATTAAGACAACACATCTTACTGCTTTGGCTAATACACTAGTCACCATTTCTGTTAGTCATTTAAATTTTTTAAATATTCATACCTGAACTAGAGGGGGGTGGGGAATGAAGGCTATGTGGGGTTTTATTAAGATGTTAAGAAATGTTTTTTCAGACTTTTTTTTAAAAGTACTTGAAGTTGCTAGGCTACAGCAGTATAAACTTACATATCACAGCTCTTAAAACATTAAGAATCTTGAAAACAAGGCTATTCATTGCTAAAGCCCTAATCTTGTTTTGCACAGATAACAACTGTTCTCCCCAAGTATTAAGTGCACTTTTCATAACAACACATAATTGGTTTTTTTATTTTTACATAATCCAAGTTTAGTTCTTTTAATGTTAATCTAAAAAAACATGTTAGTATTTAGTTAATCTAAAAAATATGTTAGCACGAAGTCCTTCTAAAGAAGTGAAAGAAGTGAGAACATGGGTGAGATTTGATGTAGGACCTCATCCCATCCAGCATCTTCAAGGAACATACAAATATAAGAAGTACTTCCCTTATAATGACTTAAAGAGCATATTTGAGCATATTTATCCATCAAGAAGAACAATGCATGTACTTTTCATGATAGATAAAAATTGCTGCAGTAAAATATTCTGATCAGTTCTTTTTTTTTTTTTTTTTTTTTTTTTGCTTTGAGGGGATTCTTTTTATTAGTGATATGATTTGTAAAAGTAGCCATATAAAAACTTGAATTAGAAAACTCCAAAGGTATTGCTATTCTTTGGCTACAAGTCAGAAACCTATTTCAAAAATTCAAGATTCTGCCTTGCCTTTATTTTAATCAATATATGAAATTTCAGGCTATTGGAGATGAATCTAGAGGGATTTGTTCCATCATAAACCAGAATTCTTGCTAGCTAGTAATTTCCATTAACTATACAAAGAATTTGGAAGAGTAGTTTAGGATACACATTCACTGAAAGGAAACCATTTCAGTCTATGCTGACAGTATTCCAGAGATAATGCAGTGCCTTTAAAATTTGGGAAAATGGCTGAGTAATGGTGGTGAAAATCATGACAATTACATTCCAGCTGCAGGGACTCATAAATCACAAATTGTCTATCCATAGATGTGTATGATTCAGAATGGCTGAAAGTTGTTAAAGAAGTTAGTTGTAGTTCTTATAATGGGACTTTGGGGTAGAAGATTCTATCACAACTTGTTTGTGTATTTCCTATTTTTAAAGCAAGGTTTGCAATAATAAAATGAATTAATATTGACCATAGAAGCTCAGTAAATATACAAACCTAATGAATATACTATGTAAGATTGAGTAAGTTTTGCTTGTGTTTGCATAAATATGGCCATACTTACTTTCCTATTTGTAAGCAAATGTAAATAATAAGGGAAGAAGGTATGAAGGCAAGACAGATAGTATGAACCAAACATTTCTTAAAACATCTGTTTTTAAATAACAACTTTATTCTAGAGTGTATGGACAATAACATTCATTCTATGTCTGTCATGAAACAATCAGAAAAATGCAGACCTGTGCAGAACTCCAAAGCAAAAGAGGGATAAATCGAGCTAGAAAGGTCTAAGTAGTGCAGAATTGTTTGTGGTAAAGAAAAAGGTCTGGAAGTGGTAAAACTTTTTATCAGATTTTTGTTTGTCTAAATTTGGAAACATTTAGTTTTACATGAAGATAAATAGTAATGACAGTAGAATATGAATCATCTCTATTTTCACTTATATGGAGACAGAATAAAAGAAGACTAAGAGCTTGCCTACACCAGTTTTAAATGTGATAACTTTAAGTGTTTTGAGCTATTTCAAAGTAAAAGAACAAAAAAAAAGGTAGCTGCCTCTTGCTGAAATACAAGTCATTACTTCCCTGTATGACAAATCCATTTGCTGTATACATTCAGCAAAGTGGGAATACTGAATCCATATGGGTAAAAAACCCTATGCATACTTCTTGGCTTACGAGAACATTTGTTCTTTGTGTGTTTGTTTCTATGATGTTTTATTAAACAGAAGAAACCACTGCATTCCACATCCAGTGATCAAAATTAATTCCCAGGACTGTGGTGCCATATGATTTGCCATATTCTGAGGGGGCTAATTAGCACTCTTTTCAAAACACTAGTGGGCTAAAGCAGTAGTTTCTGCAGCAAGTAGCACCTCTCTGCTAGTGCAGATCTGTGTTCAATACCAGAGCCACGGTATGGAGTAGTTTTGGTAGCAGAACAGCAGCAGTAATCTACAACTTCACGTACAGATTTCCTTTTGCAGCTGCAAGTCTGCTTAGAGGATCCAGGTAAGGAATTAGAGAAAGTAAAGGTAGCCTGAAAAGCTCTTTCAGAAGGGATTTTTCTTTCAAGAGCTCCTTTTTATATAATGATGGTTCTAAGTTTTAAGAAGCATGCAAGAACTGTTAAGAGAAAATTTTTTAGCAACAAATGCAGAATTTGCCATGTGCAGGAAGATCTGAAAGAGGCAGGTGAAATTTAAGAGTGAAGGGTGCCAGCCATGGTGGATCTGAAAGGGTAATCTGATCTAGGCTAGAAGTTGCATTCTTACTTGCATAACAATATTTAGATTATCCATGTGCCACACAATAAAGCAACTACCTGTTTCTGAAGGCTAAAATCACATAACTGAGTCATTGCTGGTGGTTCACCAAAGTGCTGCCACGTGACATTAGATGAGGCTGGAAGTGCCCAGGTCCTCACAGCAGCTTCAAGGAAAAGGTAGTCCTGATGTAGCACGTGGACCTGATAAAGCAGTATTGCTTTATCTTCTGCTTTCAAAATCCCATTTTATATTCCACCCAGAGGCAAGCAAAGTTTACCCATCATTAATGCTACTTTTGAGATGTGTTCCAGGCACTTGGGAGGGGGTGTTTTTGTTTTGAGAAATACACATCACTTGCTTGCGCTTTGGTTATTGTCATCCTGTGATTCCTATTAAATTTCAAAACAGCATTGCCAACAGTTTTAACATTAAAAAGTCATTAAGATTTATGTGTGCATTTAAAAAAACCTTTCCAAGCTTGACATCGATACTTTTACAGTTTCAAGTATTTGTGGATGTAAAAGAAGTTTTAAAGAATTTGACTTTAAAAAATCATGCTAAACTTTAATTATTATATTACAAATCTAACAAATTCGCTCAAATTTCCTGTAATAATTATCAAAACAAGAGATATGCACAATTAAAGTACCAAATAAAAGATATGTGATAAACCCATATCCACATTAAGGAGCTGTTTTTTCAGTTTAGTGCAGTCAAAAGTTGAGCATGCAGGCAAACTCAAGACTGATGAAGAGAAGTTCCACCTACATTTGAAGGCATCATTTAACTTTCCCATTTCTTTCTTTCTCTTATTGAAAAGTGGTTAGTTCAATCACAATTAAAATAGAATTGTAGCAATGTAAATAAAAATTTGTTTTCTCCCTTATTCTTTATTTGAAAAACTAAATCTCTTTATGTTTCTAGAGCTTCTCCATGTGAAGCTGAACTTCAGGAATTGGTGCATCAAATTGACATCATGGTAAACAGAAAGCAAGTAGAATGGGAAAGAAAGATGAGAGATTTGGAAGCAAAGATGGATATCCAGGATCAAGAATTAGCAAGTGCCCAAAGCAAACTGGATCAGAAAGGTCAAGAGGTATTTAAGAATATCACATTCTATAAAGAAAGTATTTATTCTGGTAGTTTCTTATTAGTATGCTTCAAATTCTTTATAAAGAAACTGTTTGTTCTCTCATGTAAAAATACCAAACACCCCTTAAAGGTCACTAATTATCCTTAGTGTTTTGTTTTAAAGTGTGCTTCTGTTCTGAAAAGTGATTGTAAAAATGTCATTGAAAATCTCATATTTCTTCTATTTCCCTAAAGTCTACATCAAATATTCTTGGGTTAGCTGTAAAAAGATAATTTGATGTTTTTTCTAAATGCCAGTACTTCTTCTTTTATCAGAAATTTTAAATGGAAGAATGTGGTTCAAAAAGGTTCCCAAAATTATGTCTTTGTTACTCCTGTTTATACCTGATTTTTAACATTTTACATAATATACTGTCTTTGTATGATAATTGTATTCATTGCAAAGATTCAAAATGTATTGCTACTTAGACTTTCTTATGAAACTTAAGCCCCAGTGTACTGATGTTGTCTGTTTCAAAGTCTTTGTCTTTTCTGCTGAATATTCATTCAGAAGCATCAAGAAATCCTCACATAGCATTCAGTTCTAGTTCAAGCCAGCTGAATTTAGGTGTTTACACAAGGGCATCCTTGTGTGACCTAGGTGGCTAAATTGCCAGTGGGAGTTTTGAAAATGGAGTGGCTCTACCTAATGAGCAATTAGGAACTTGCCCTTAGTCCCTGCAGTCAGAGGAACCAAGAGAAGAATTCAGGTAGCCCATCCTCAAAGCATCAATTTATTTGCTGTACAAAGACATTGTCTGAAATACTTTAACATATTCTACCAAGCTTCCAACTGCCCCTCCAGAAAAGCACAGGTGCCATATATGCACTCTGTCATATTTCTCAGGTCTCTGTGAAACTCAGTAATAATTCGTGATATCGCAAATGGCACTGCATTTAGGGAGCCTAAATGAGTCTACAGTGTCTTCTGGTAATTTGTACATTAATACTGGAAGGTAATTTGTATCATTTTATAAGCCCTGCAAGGAAAATTTTCACAATGGGGAACAGCATATTTGGGTTAAAAAAGCTTTCAGAAATGGTCTTTCATTGCAGACTTATACAATACTATGATTAAGTCATAACATAACCATGCAATGAGATTTTTTACTATAAAATCCCTAATTTGATGTTGACACAATCTGAGTCTGTGGTGTGCAGTTTTATTATCAAGTTACTTACTTACTTAATTACTTCTTAAATTAATTTTTTAATTAATGAATGAATTAATACTTACTTTTAATATCTCTCCTTAAAGCAGTGGTCTTCTTTCAAAGCTTCAAATTAATTTCCCAAAAATTGCATATTTGAAAATGTCAGAAAAAATACATTTTAATGCTTATTTTAACTTTAGGTGGGACTACTTCAACAAGAATTGGAAAACTTACAGAAAACTAAAAATGAAATGGCTCAGAGTTATGAAACTCAGCTTCAAGCACTGAGAACGCAAGTAAGAAAAATGTCAGCTTCATTATTTTGTGATTGCAGTATAAAAAGCTTATACCTGCCAAATTTTATAGATGTGCCATTATGGATTTAGGAAATATGAATCGTGTCGTACAAATGATGATGCAGCTTCCTACCAGGCTCTGTTATAATTTATGTACTGTCACATCGAAACTCTTTGGATGGATTTTGATGTGGATGTGACACCTGTTATGAAGACAGATACTTGATTTCCTAACTTCAGACTAATAAACTAAAGCCTTGGTGAATTAATAAAATAGGTAATTGGATTCATGCTAATATGAGTCTGATGCACGTTAGGAATTTTAAGATTTGTACTGTGCTTATCATGTCTTTGCTATACCTTTTTCTGGTTTTAGTTTCCCTGATTTACTCAACTGTTAAAGTGGCCTGATAGCTTTCCATAACGTCTAGGTTTCCATTGTATCAAAACTGGAGTAACCCACATTAATGATGCTGGGAGTTTGTTCTGACTTTATTTATTTCAGAGTATTCTTGCAGCCCAGAAAGCCAGTTGTCTCCTGGGCTGCATAAAAAGAAATGTGGCCAACAGACAGAGGAAGGTTGTTCTCCACCTCTTCTCTGCTCTGGTGAGGCCTCTCCTGCGGTTCTGTGTCCAGCTCTGGGGTCCCCAGGACAAGAAAGACTTGGACCTGTAGGAGCGAGTCAAGAGGACGCCACGGAGAAGATCAGGGGGTCTGGACCATCTCTCCTGTGAAGACAGACTGAGAGAAAGGACAAGGGTCTAAACTGAAAGAGTGCAGATTTAGACCTTACCTGAGGAACAATTTATTGGTTTTTTTCAGTGAGGGTGATGAGACACTGGAACAGGTTGCCCAGAGAAGTTCTGGATGCCACGTTCCTGCAGGCATTCAAGGCCACGCTGGATGGGGTTTAGAGCAAGCTGGTCTAATGGAAGGTGTCCCTGTTTATGGCAGGGGAGTTGGACTAGATGATCTTTTAAAGGTCCCTTTCAACCCAAATCATTCTATGGTTTTATGATTCAGTTTAGCTGTGTTTGCCCTGCACCTGCCTTTTTTTTTTCTTCAGTATTTTCTACTTCAATCATGAATCTAAACTCTTAGCAAACTTGGGTTGATTCTGTTTCTCAGATTTTAACAACTAAGGTGCATAACTCTGCATCGTTTTTCCTGCTACTTCTCTGTTCCCTTCACTGGATTCCCCTACCTGATACATAGTGTTATATTTCAGAATTTCCAGTCACCACACTTACTATATATTGATGTTGGATTGCATAAATTGGATGTCATTATTTTCATTTCGAAGTGATAGTACACCTGAGTCCATCAAATGAATAAATGTGTTACTTATTTTTAATGTTATGTTGTCTTTAATTTTTGTTTTCTTTTACATATGAAAATGGATTTGGAAAACAGTTCTGTAAACAGGCAGTGAATGCCTTGGCTATTTTGTAATTAACAGTTTTAATCATTTGGGAAAGTAGCTAGAAATAAAAGATGCTTTATAATTTGCACAAATTACAGAAAAGAATCATCTTAGCATGATTATTGAGAAGATAAACATCACAGAATGAAAAAGAGTGTGACATTTTATGCATAAGTAGTAAGGTATCTTTAGCAATGCAGAACTATCCTCAAAAATATACTAGAGCTTTCTTTATAACAATCTCTGCAATATTTTTCACTTCTCAATTATTTTTTTTATCCCCTGCTAAAAATGCTTGGGTTTATGTTACGTGTTGTTGCTAATATCTTCACTGAAATTGAACCTTCTGAAATTGAAAGTCCAGGTCATTTTTCATAAAGATTTTTATTTTGGAGGTTTTTATTACCCTACAAGTCCTTTCCATGGGCAAATACAACCTGTTTTTTCTTTTATTTTTTAAAAGAACCTGACATTTTCTAACCTACAAGCTTTTCTCTTTAAACCTAGTTATATTTCTTGTCCGAATTCTCCTTTTTAGTTACCATTCATACCACTTAACCTTTCTTTGAGTTTCTTGATTGCTTCTTCTTCTATCTTTATGCAAGCAGTTTGGTTTTCTCCTAAGAATATACATCACTTTCCCAATCCATGTCTCCAAACATTTCATTCTCTCTCAGTCATCCTATTTATTTTTCTAAAGGTTCCACAACTGATGCTGTTTGCATTTTATTTTCTAGTCCTCATTCCTCTCCTTTGACCAAATCATATTTCTTCATGAAATATGCACCTCGTTCACCTTGACTGAAAAAGAAAACTCTTAAATGCCTGTATTAAGGGGCCTGCCTTGATTCTGTGTGTGATAAACTGAAGTCAGAACAATCCCTAGAACCTATGCTGGACAGTGGGATTGTCCCACTCTGGTCCTCTAGCTTTCACCACATCTCCTTGAGTTTCTTTCCTGAATAACAGCACTGCAGTGTCTGCAATGTACCCAATGTACCCAATGTACCCAATTGTCAGCTACACAAACTCATATCTGAAATATAGACCTTCTGTGACAATATTAATCTTTGCCTTATTGTCTTTGATTCCCTTCTTTCAGTTTTTATTCTCACTTGGAAGTTACACCACCTTCTAAACAGTATTAATCTTATGAGCTACAATTTAGTTTTGCTCAAATCGTGTGTTACTATTTACCAGTAGCATTGAATCTTTCTCTATAGGCATATTCTTAAAATGCCTCCCAAGATTTGTTCCTTCCTAATCTTGATAGAAATAGTAAGGATCACTTTTTCTAGCTAGCAGAATGATAGGCTATTCAGAACGAATTTCTCTTCAGTGGTCCTGTGTGCTTTTTACCCTTGGCACTGCTAAAACGAGCTGTTTAATGAGCAGTATTCCCTCCGAATTGATTGTGTGCCTGTTGAATGCAGTAAAACTTATATTTTTCTTGTATCAGGGAAATAATTCCTGGTATGTAACCTGAAACTCCTAGGCCACACTGTTGCATTCATTCAAATGTGCAGCATTTTGTCATAATTAAATAGCAAAAACTTTTGAGGCTCATCTGCATTGCTTTGATCCTTCTTTTTCTTTTTTTTTTTATTAATGTCTAGTAGTTATTCTCACTTTGAAAGTGTTGGAAATCTCTCAGCAAAAGAACAAGGATCCATTCTTCCTCTAAGACATTTGCAAATAATTTCCTCACTTAGACATGTAAAAGCTATCCCAGGCTCCCTTTAGAATCAGCAGAAAGAAATGGACACCCCCAGAATACAATTCATGTCAGTGTATGACAAGAATTCAAGATAGCTGAAATGACTAACCATTTACAGGCAGCTTTTTCTGATGCAGAGTATTTCAGACTTGTATGTCTAACTTTCAGAAATCTAACCTAAGATGGATTCTACCCCAGAACTCACTAAAATGCCTCATTTTTATTTTTTGTAACATGTACAACATGCAAATAGAACAACTTGGACCTTTTAAAGCAAATACCTGAACTTAAATGGAAGTATTTTTGGCTTTTAGTCTAGTTTCCAGTCATCATAACATCCAGACTATAATTTGCCTTTAATATCCAACTGTTGTTAAATATCTAAGACTCAAACTAAATTTTCTTATTTTGGCCACTCTGTTCCATTTTAGACTGATTTACTGAATTCTGGGATCCTGTATTTCCTAGTCTTTTAGCATAAACATTCCAATACCTGTCTTATCTGAATTTGCTCTTCCCAGGCAGTTCACATATGCCATAATACATTCAAGAGCAAAACTGTTATTTGAGAAAAGGATATCTTTCTTCCAAGGTCAATGAGTTCCATGTTGTTTGAGCCTGGATACTCTGACTCATTTTAAATATTTTGTCTTAACTCTGTTCTCTGGCAAAGTCAATTTCAAATATAGGCAGCTTCACTGCAAGACTTTTGATTTGGTTTTGAAGGTGATAACTCAGCATAGTGTGCCCATATTGCAGAATTGCTATTCAGGCATTCCAAGCTGGTCAAATATATGCCTGGGCCTCTTCATATCATGAAACTTTCTAGTCCAGGACAATCTGTCTTCTCATCATCTTTTCAATTAGTTTTTGCTGCCCCATATTATGATTCTCAAGTTCATCTCAAATGTGTCTAGGAAGTTTCCAGATGATTTTTAAACTCATTTCTGTTCTGTATCTTTCCTGGACTTCTTTGGCCATGTTTGTTATCTGAACAGACCTCAATTGCTCATTCAGTGTTGACTCAACAGGATTCCATTCCATTTCTGAACAGTAATTCACTTTGAGCTGTTAACAAAAATAGGAGATTTTATGGATTTCATTTGGGTATACAAAGAACTTTGTGTGAGAGTCAGATTTTTTAATACCATATATACTTAAATTTAAAGAAACTGAACAACAAGAGACATGATTAGTGTTTATAGTTGTAAGCTTCTTTTTTGCACAGTATCCTTCCCAAAGTTCTTTCACTCAACTTTCCTCAGTGTTTTCATTGTCATTATCGTTGGGTTTGCAATTTTTTCTCAAAACCAATGAATGTATTCCTCTCAAACAGTATCACTTTTCTGTATCCACTCTGTTAACAGGCACTAGACAGACCTTTTGTTTGTGCAGTGTAGTGAACTGATGTGAAAACCAGCTGTTTTTCTGGAGATGCCAGTCCTTCTCCTGGTACCTTCTCTGACCTCTAAGCCAGACTTTCTTGGTGAGATCAGTAGGCAGTGTCTGTGTCTGTTTACTGCCTAATTCTGAGACCCACTCGGTGGTACAGGAAGAGTGCACTCATCACACACATAGCATTTCAACAATTTTCATCGTAAGAAAGAAGTACGTGAGTGATAATCTTTCATTCTGACTAGTGGAGCACCCTTTAAAAATGTCAACACAAGATGGCAGTAAACAAGTATAGAACATTCCATATGAGCACGGTAGAGGAAACGACTCTGTGGGTAACAGTGCCATGAAGAACTGCAGCAGAATTAAGTAGCTGTCAAATGAACCTATTTGAACTGTTAACATTTATGTGAGAGCTTAGTCTTGTTCATCTCTGATAACTTTATTAATTGATTTTAACTTTATTAATTGGGTTTTTGTTATGTTAATTAAACATTTAGAATGCTAAAGCTGCAGTTGGTGATTCCAGTTTAAAGAAAACTTTGGCCATGTGGTCATCCTCGATAGATTCTGCAAGTTCAACTCTACTTTTCTTTTTAGTTCTCAAAGTTGACACATAGTTACGAAAAGCTACAGTCACATCAGTTAAAACAACAAAAGCTCCAAAGTAGAGAAAAATGTGAGGAAAACCTGGAGACATCATCTGACCCAAGGAATTTATGTGTGAAACTGGAGGTAAGGATACTTTGTTATTATGTTTTAATTTTAATATGTCTCTAGAACTAATATTTGATTTTAAAGTGTAAGGGTTTTTGTGCTCATAACTCTACAAAAACTATATAATTGTCTTGCTTTGGCAAGAATGGTTCTTAGTTTTAATATTAATTGATACCAATGGTTTTTTGTAAGTGTAACTATAAATAAATTTTACTGTTTTCTTGATGAATAGATATGTACTGGATAACACAATCTCTTGAGGCATGAGAGCTTGTACATATGCAGGATACTGTCACATAATACCTACCATTAATTCAAGTTTTATGGAGCTCAGGACAGCCTTGACCACATAGGTTAATCCTTTAAAAAGGATTTAGGATTGGAAAACTGCTTGTTACACATGCATCTTGTCAGCACCCATATGCCTGAGGCAATCCATGACCTTGAGCTCAGTGCCTGATTTTCCTAGGCAGTGTATGAGGAAGGATTAGGCACTTAAAAATACATTCTCCAGAATCCAGCATACTGACTGGGGGACTAGATAATAGATGCTGAAGACAGGATTCAGTCATATTCCCTATCCCTTTGGACACAGGCTGGATTTTAGTGGACTTATTCTTGAATGCAAGAAGACACTGATTTTTGTTCATAATTCCTAGCCTTATGATGTGTGGAATAATCAGATATTTATTGAACCAACAAAAAAGTTAGGCAAGATAGAGAATTTATAGAGGGTATGCCCACAAGTGATGACTTCTCTCCAAATTTTCCTCTGGCTGCATTCAGTGGGGTAGAAACTAATAGCCAGTCTTATTTCTTATAACTGAGCAATATAACCTCTAGGTATGCTATATTTTATTGCTTCTTTTTTACCTAGCCAATACATTTCCTATAATCCTGAGCTAAGTGAAACAACTTCATAAGGAAGAATTCTGGAGCCTGTTGAAAACTAACATTTGTCTGTTAGGTAGAAAACTACCATGGGAAGATTATACTTCAGATTCTGTCTTGAAAGGTTTTCACACTGAGTCCTTCACTTATGGGAAGAACAGTCTAACCAGTAATCTGATGAAGCATAGGAGAATCACAAAATTCATATTTTCTCTGTCCATCCTTTGTGAAGAGCATAGTAAAGCAGTGTGTGCTCCAGTGCTCACTGGGTGCTGTAGGCAAAGCGAGGAGAGTGGCACCAGCTGCTATGGAGCTGCTTGCCCAGCTGCTAAGCACTGGGAGGACTTACATGTTTATGATATAGATTTATGATGTAGATGATTTGGACACTTTGAGAACTTTGCAATCAAGGAATTCAGCTCTAGTAGATTTTAAGTAATTTCCTAATTTAACCCAAATTAAGCAGGGTCTTAGGATCTGTATATTGGAG
Source organism: Notiomystis cincta (assembly GCA_013398075.1). NCBI lineage: Eukaryota > Metazoa > Chordata > Aves > Passeriformes > Notiomystidae > Notiomystis > Notiomystis cincta. The sequence continues at coordinate 114,318 of VZRX01023359.1, read as the reverse complement.
TTGCCTTTTATGTTATTGTGTAAGATACAGGACTAACTTCTGTGACCTCCAGGTGCCTGTATCTACATAGACACATCCCAACTCTTCATGATGTTGGCTGTCTCTTCCACATGGAAGTTCTCACCATCAGAAAAGCTACTATGCTTTGGACTACAGCATAGCTGCCAACATCAGCTACTACAAGAATAATAAATTGGTTGTACATCTATCATTGACTAAATATATCACTCCTGTCAGCTCATTTGAGAATAACCTCGAGATTAAAATGTGAAAATAATGTAAGACAATGCTATAATTTGATTAATTATGCAGTATGAAAAATGAGTGCTTGGAATATATTCAGCAAATTCAAGTATTCAGGAAATAATTACTGTGGTGAAAATCTAAGCTCAGCAGTGCTTTAGTAAGGCCTTGAACCTGCAGTCCTCATTAAGTAGTCTGAAACTCCATTTGTATCATGTCTTATAAAACAGGAAGATGTTTATTGTTTTAAATGCCAAAGCAGATATTAGGAAAGCTATGAAAGAAGATTTATATTAATCTATGTTGAGAAATATCCAGTTTTATTTCAGTAGCAAAAAAAAACCCTTATTTTTTTAAATTTGGGGAATATGCCAGTTTCACTTAATTATAAAACATCATCTGTCCTTTTGGAACAACATCTCCATAAATTTTCAATATATAAAGCAGTATACTGTTATTTTTGCTAAATTTTCAGACTAAAAGAGCAACAATTCTAGAAACTGAAGTTCTGCTTATCTTGTTTGATGCTGCTTTTATAATGAATAACATGAAAGCAAATTCAAATACACTATAAATATGAATATAAGTGTAAATACAAAAACCGTATTAGATAAATCTATACAATGGAATTTCTTAAAAGGTTTTTTTCTTTAAACTAGGTGAACTCAGAACCTGAAGCAGCAATTTTAAAGAAAGCAAGAAGTGAAATTAATTCAATGTAGCTGCTGTCCCATTTAAAAAAAAGGCAAAAAGTGAGCACCTTGTGTCTGAATATTAAGGGTTTGATTCCATGCTGATTCCCTGCTCAACATTGACATAGATTTAAAGTCACAGGAACTACTATCCAATAAAATTAGTGTATCATAGTAATAATTCTAATATCTTCTTTTATAGTTTTTATTCAATTATTATATTTACACTTGTTGTCAGATCAATAGCCCTTAAGACTGGTCTTTTTCTGAGTAGGGATGACTGGATGGCTGGTTTATAGAATTGTTATTTTTTTTAACATCTTTCCAAAATTATGGAAAGATTAGGTATTAATTTAAAAACTAGATATTTCTTAGAATGATACAAATTACAAAATTCTTTAGATTGAGGAAAATAGATATTTTCTTTATGTTTACTAGCCTTGTTTTACTGTCTTTCAGGAATTTAAGGCAAAATCAAGAGAACAGGAGAAGAATGGGACAACCTGTGAAAATAACCCTGTTTATGTACATGTGCAACCAAAATTATTACCTGAGAAATGTAATTTATGTCAGGTAAAATTCCTACCTTCCTGCTCTAGGGAGAAAATTAACTCTTTGCTCATCTAGAGCTTACTCTAATTTAATTTTAAAAACTAAGCTTACAGTGAATCATATAATGCATGTCTATATTGGTAGTAAATATATGGTAAGGCAGAACCATGCTGGAAGACCTAATGATACATGCAGTTATTTTAATGTAATTTTTCTCATGAAAATGTGAAAATAAAAAAGTGTCATGATGAAAATTATAACATTTCTGTTAAAAAAACGCCAAACAGTTACAAAAACCTTTTTACTTTTAAAGCATATCATGGAGATACTTTTATCTTCCATGCTATTTACTAATATGAAATTAATTGTGACAAGTTATTAAAAAGTATCTTACCAAGTAAGTAGTGCATACCAGTAAGGTGCTGACTGAAGTATAAAGTTCCTTCAAATGAGATAGCCTTCAATTTTTGATGATCATAAATATACACTAGTATCATTTATGAAGAAAAGTGAATTTTCATATGCTACTCCAGAATCACTCTTGGAGTTGTTGTTGGATCCCTTAGCCTTTTTTTTTTTTTTTTTTCACGTTTTTCAGCTTTCCAGTTACCATGCAGTTCCTTGGTTGGCTTTATGATTATTTTTTACTTGCCAATTTAATTATTGCTTTTTTTATATATAAACTATTGATATTACATTTTTTTTCTTTCCTTCCAATCCAGAAAAAAATGTTATTTAATGATGTCTTCATGACCTATCCTTCTCTAAAAAAAAGCCAGAAAATGACTTACAAATTGATTAGGCCACAAGACAGCTTGAAAATTAAGTAAGGGGAAGCCAATTATTTTGCTCACTGGTAGTTCCCTTTTCCACTGTTACTAACCTCATTGGATCATAATCTAGTGAAACACTTTCTTAATAATTTTTATGAGACTCTTTACACATGTCCAGAGTTTGCAAGGATGGCAGTTATGTTTTGGATTCAGCTGCTGAGGGCATTATATTCCAGCAATTGAACTTCCATACAAACATGTTAAAAAAGCAAGTCTTTGGCTAGACAAAACTGTTCACTGATACCATGTTGATTGTACAATTAGACAAGTCAAAATAGAGTACTCAGGATGATCATTCACATTTTTCTGTTGAAGCTTTCATTTCCATCAATGAACTTGCTTTGAAGATAATTTCCTTCACAACTCTAACATAACACCAGCTATTTTGTGAAATGCAAGTCTGATGGATTGTTATCCTTAACTGTTTCAAAAGTGTTAATTGTTCCTGCATCTTTGCCTCAAATTCGTCTGCTGTGAGATCTTTGATTTCCAGTTGGAGTCTTGCACTGTATTTTTCACAGGATGCATTGACACTTTGGTGTGTCAGAGTCCGTAACCTGGATGTCAAAGGGACCTTAAATTTTATCTATAGAAATGAAACTTAACCTGCAATATTTTTTGGCTTTTTATTTGATGTGCAGCGAGTAGTTTGTTCTACTTAGGTTCTCAGCCAACACAAATTACGGAGACATAGTCAATAACATCAAAAACTGTCTAAAGTATAACTTCTTGCAGTTCTTGTCAGTGAAATATGGTAATTATAACCCTATTTATTTTTACTTTATATTTTCTTGCCCAACTTGATCTCTGCACATGATATATGGTTTCCAGGTCATATTTTGTTGTCATTTTTCAAGTAATTCTCAGTCTTCTGAAAGATTAGTGCTGCTTGTTATGAATCCCAGTAGAGGGATTCATGTGGGTAGTTTTTTAAACAGCAAAAACAGTTGCCATAGTAATTATGCTTCTTCACAATGCCTGTGGATTCAGAAATACTCGCAATACCAATTTTCTCAAGTTTTGTTTTTAGGATTTTAATTGGTACAAGAAGCTGCATGGGGTGTAGGACTCTGCCGAATGTACAAATGATTCTTCCCCAAGTTTAAGGATAATTATCTCAAAGAAGTACAGTTCCTGTAGCAACTGAGCTGTTTGTTCATGACCTATGTAATGGTAGCCCTCTAGTCAAAGGTTAATATCTATCCTGAGGCACACACACACAACTCCTACTGAGTTCAATGAATCAAAGAGGAACATTTCTCTCAGATTATTTCTTATAGGTAACAGCTTTGAGTAGGTCATCATAATCACCTTTTTCACATTTGAGGCTCATTAACAGTAAGTACTAGGAAAATACACAGCACAGGAGAAAAAAATCCTTGAAAAACTTCTGTGCCCTTGTAGGTTCCTGAAACATTTTTCTTTACTGAGGGCAGGTAATTCAAACTGTTTGGATTGTGCCATCTTTTCTAAGCAAATCCAGGTGAAGACGGGAATAGCCTTGTGATTTCAGTCATAATGATTTGGTCCTAGCAATTTAGATATAATTATTGAGATTAATTTAAAATATTTTCTTGTTTTATAGAGGCAGACCCAGAATTATCCACTCCAAATATGCAATAAGAAACAAAACCAAGAAGAGCTAATTCCCTATACCCAGCCCAAAAGTGAAAATGATGATTTGATTATTGAAAAGCTAAAGGCAATTGTGAATGAAATAGCAAGAAGCAAGAATATACTGGTAGAGGAAAATATGAAACTCCACGAGGATCTAAAAATCTACCAAAATCAGTGCCAGGTAGTAATAGTTTTTTATGATGACTGTGGAATTAGTGTCGGAAAATCAAGATGAGGTGCCTACATAAATCTACATTAGCTGTATTCTGTGCAGGAACACAGAATAATCTGGAAACAATGTGGGGTGTTTTTTTTGTAAAAACAGAAATAAGTTTGATTTTTAGCAGTATATTTTTCTCTTGTCTGCTCTCCTGTATCCATAGCATCTGCATGAACTTTCCCTACTTTGGTTCCTTGTATATAAATGACTTGGGTGAAATCTATTTATCTGCTTTACACCTTGTTGTTCATTGTGCCATACAGCTAGTAAATAAGTATATACAAACATATATGGTATACTTTGTTACTTTTGAAAGGAGATTTTGCAGTCAATTTTTAAGAATTTTTAAGTTTCTGGCCATGTAAATAACCATGAGGTTTTATCTTCTCCCTAGATCACTGTTTTTCAGCATAGCACTGATCTCTGAAGACAGTCATTTGCTCCTCTTCTTTTGGTCATGGTATATGAGTTCTGACAAGACTGAGATAATACAAGATCTTTACAACCTTTTTTATTAGCTGTGTTTGAAACATACCAGGAATGAGGTTCTCATTGATATTTTGTTCGGGTAACATATACCAGTTATGCTTTTGCTTATTTATTTAAGCACTTCTCAGTTCAGTAATATATTGAATGGCTTATAGTAACTTCAAGTCTTTTTGGAGAAAGATCTATTTCTGTTTATAGACAGACTTGCAGAGTGCTAAGATCATATGCAATATACTTTATAGGAATTAGCATATATGTGGCAGAGGTTAATTTCAGATTGTGTTGTCAGGTGTTTTCAGAACAGCCAAGTTTATACATGCTATTTGCACATTGGTTCACTGAGACTTCTGCCTGTATACAAGTTATCAGTGTGCAAGCAAAACCTCTGTTTTGGGGTCTGTTAAAAAGGCTGCCATCAAAAGCAGTGGGACTGGAATATGCAGTGGAACAAATCATGGCAGTCAGAGCAAGTGGATAGATGCTGTATAATGGAGAGAGTAGATGTCATTGGGCTGAAGTCTTTGAGAAAATCATCAAGCAGGAGGAATTTTGGAATCATGTATTCAAGAGAATACAGGAGCTGTAGGAAGCTTGAAGACGCTTTAAGTAGAAGTGGAGCTAGATGTACATAACAGTGTCATCTAAAGGGCAGAAAGTTGCAGAATAACTGTGTTGGTGGTGTGGAATGCTGCTATGTTAGTTAGAAAAGCTGCATTTGGAAATAGCTGCATAAGGGAAACACTGATGTAATGTCAATGTATGGTGAAAAGGGGTAGCTGAGGCAAAATATTCTTTTAGGAGTGTCTGTATGAGAAAGAAGAAAGTATAAGGCCTGTTGTCAGCCAGAAAAAGTAAGCAGGTTTGCATGAAGGAGAATTAGGTGGAGGATGGCAATAGTTGGATGTGATATGGGTAAAGGAGGAAGGAGTAGATTGGAATCTTGGTGTGGAGAACTTTGATGGCAATGAAAACAAGACTTGTTGTGCCTCATATATTTCTCTATGCCTATGATCATTCCATATGTGCTTCTAAGTATTTCACTTACACTATTAATTAACAAGTAATAAAGTGAAATGTTTGGAAGAGCAGGTTGTTGGCTGTACAGAAAATACAAAGTTTAAAATATCTAAATGGAGACTGCAGTCTGTTTCTCTACCTTATTAATTATCTGACAAACTTATCTGCAGCCATAATATGAGAGGAAACTTGAAAACATTACACAAGGGGCTTGGTTCTTGAAAAGTCAACATTAGGTCAGTTGCTGGACACTAGTTTAAATAAAAACACACCATATAATTGTATTTAAAAGGTTGAACAGTATATTGGGTTTGTTTTGGGAAGGTTTTGGTAATGGAGGCACTCCAGGGATAGCTTCTGTGACAAGCTGCTGGAAGCTTCTCCCATGTCTGACAGAGCCAATGCCAGCTGGTTCCATGATGGGCCCAGTGCTGGGCAAGGCTGAGGCCAGCAGCAGTGATGGTGGCACCTTGGGGTTAATGTATCTAAGAGGAAGGGGGAAAAAAACCCTGTGCAGTGAGGAGAGAAGAGTGAGAATACGTGACAGGAACAGCCCTGCAGACCCCAAGGTCAGTGCAGAAGGAGGGGCAGGAGGTGCTCCAGGCACCAGAGCAGAGGTTCCCCTGCAGCCCCTGGTGCAGCCCCTGATGAGGCAGCTGTGCCCCTGCAGCACATGGAGGTCCTCCTGGAGCAGAGATCCACCTGCAGACCCTGGAGGGACCCACACCAGAGCAAGGGGATGCCTGAAGGAGGCCGTGGGAAGCCTGTGCTGGAGCAAGCTCATGGCAAGATCTGTGGCCCTGTGGAGAGAGGAGCCCACACTGGAGCAGGTTTGACCCACACTGGGGACCCACACAGGAGCTGCCTGTTCCTGAAGACTGTACCCCATAGAATGAAGCCACACTGGAGGAGTTAATGAAGAACTGCAGCCTATGGGAAGGACTGACCATGAATAAGTTCATGGAGGAGTGTCTCCCTTAGGAGGGACCAACATTGGAGCTGGGGAAGAGTGTGAGGAGTCCCCTCCCAAGAAGGAAGGAACAGCAGAGATAAGGTGTGATGAATGGACTGCAGCCCCCATTCCTCATACCCCTGCACCACTGGAGGAGAGGAAGTAGAGAACTGAGGAGTGAAGTTGAACCTGGGAAGAAAGGAGGCATGGGGAGAAGGTGTTCTAAGATTTAGTTATTATTTCTCGTTAACCAGCNCAGAGATAAGGTGTGATGAATGGACTGCAGCCCCCATTCCTCATACCCCTGCACCACTGGAGGAGAGGAAGTAGAGAACTGAGGAGTGAAGTTGAACCTGGGAAGAAAGGAGGCATGGGGAGAAGGTGTTCTAAGATTTAGTTATTATTTCTCGTTAACCAGCTCTGATTTGATTAGCAGTAAATTGATTTCTCTGAGTTGAGTCTGTTCTGTCCTTGGCAGTAACTGGTGAGTGATGCCTCCCTGTCCTTATGTCAGCCTCAGAGCATTTCTCTTGTTTCTCTGCCCTGTCCAGCTAGGAAGGGCAGTGACAGGGTGGCTGTGGTGCACACATGGCATCCAGTCAGGGTCAACCCACTACAAACAGCTTTGAGTAGAATTAGAACAAGAGCTGATCAGGAAATTTTTGGCAAGCTACTCGAAGGAAAACTTTTCACAGAAAGAAAGAAAAGATTTAATGGATTTTTCAACTTGAAACAGACTGTTTATATGAGATATTTTCTAAAAAATCCTAATGTTTTCTGCTTCAGAATTAATTTTCATTTTTAACCAGGTGCAATAGATATTTTCTAAAACAATAAGTGATGCATATTTTTTCTTTTTAACCGTTATGTGAAACTGTGAAACTCTTGACCCTAAATTCTGTTTCAATTATTATTGCAGCTGCTGCTGTGGCTGCTGTTGTTCCTGCTACTATTATAATTCACAAGAAAATACAATTTATGTAAATATGTGTGATGACTGCAGTCTATCAAGAAAATATTACTTCTGCCACACAACTGGGCAGAATTAATTTCCCTTATTCGCCTCAGAATGAAATCAGAGGGGTAACCATCTCCGAGATTCATATGTTGTAAAATAATTGTGGCTATTTCTTGAATGTTGGAGATGAAGATGAGAATAAGCAAGTCTTACCAACAACTTTAACAGTTCATTAAGCTTTATTTCACTTGAATATAACCAGAGTTGCATTTCGGTTGTTAAAAAAGCTCTCTTGGCCTTAATGTAAGAAAGAATAAATCCATATATGGAGCCCCTAAAAAAAATGCCCAAAATACACAAAAGCACTTTGTATCTGTCTTCAGCAACCCTTTCAACCTGAGGAAAACCACAGGCTTCTTGGAAGGAAGGTCATTCTCATAGAAGGCTCTAAGGGAAATAAACCTTTGAAGTTATTCCTTGCAGTGTCATTTTTGGAATCCAGTTCTCTTTTGAAATTTGAAAGGCTTTATTTTTCCTCTTAAAGGTAGAAGCTGTATTCAAATAAAATGACGAAATTATGACAAACGTGAATGTTTTTAGTGTAATAGTTTTAAAGGTAAAGGATTAATATCCTTGGAAAAATCTTTTTTTTATATGAAACATGCTTTTGGATCTTAGGTGATAATCAATATTCTCTAGATATTACTATTGCAAGAACTGATTATTATTGTAACTCTTGTAATTTGTGGGTTATATTTCCAATTTCTTATATTTAGTGTGTTTTCAGTATATTTTTGTGAAATACTGATTTTTTTTTTAATTCATGTTTTACCATGCCAAAAGTATTATGTGTCTTCAGGTTGTCTAACACACTATCAATCACAAATTAAGATAAAATAGAATACGGTTTGTCAAGTACCTAAGAAAACTTTTTTTGATTGAAAATTTTGTGATGTTCATTTAAATAAGCAATTAACTCCATGCAGATGGAACTAGTTTTGAAGATTTATACAGTCTTGTAGTTTCTAAAGTTTATAAATTTGGAAATGCTGTTTGGAAAATGGAAGATGGAAGCTACTTATGGCACCAATTCCGGCATGTGAAACATGTCTCAGGATGCAGAATCTGCTAAAACAAGCAAACTATATATTTTAGATGCATTTAGTACAATAAAGAACTTCTGAATTATGTATCCTGTGATAATTTCAGAGGCAGATGCATTGGAACATTGCAAGGGCTAAAGAATATTCAGAATCTGATTTTTAGATGAGAGGAACTGACATAGAAGCAGCATCTTTTTCAGAAATGAAAATCATGAATGTACAGGTACCAAATATGATGGTTAAAACCCAGCATTTTAAGCTGTCTAATTTTATTTAACTGATTGTGCATTTGCTTGTTTCTTTAGAACATGGAGGCAGACGTCTCAGAAATGAGAAATGAGCTGCAGTCAAGGGATGGTCTCTGGAGAAGGATACAACTGGAATGCCAACAGCTGCATACAGAATTATTGAAAATCAAAGAGTATAAAGATATGCAAGAAATTCAAAAAAAGTATGTATGGTGAAGACATGACATATTTAAATTAACAAGCACTTCTGAGATAATAACATTTTTCTTATATTTGTTTTAAATTAATTCTGTTTGAAAAGATACTCTGGATTCCAATGTCAGCTTCTGAATTTTAGACTGGATATTTTCGTTGACAATTATATCAGACAATTTCAGGCAATAGATGCAGGTTCTGTTAAAAGGCTTTAATGATGCCTAGATTTTTACAAATCAATGCATTTCAGATATTTCTACCTATATCTTACAGTCTTTCATTTTCTCAGCATTAGAACACTTTGGAAGTAATGCAATTAAGATTCTCTCTAACCTCCTTTGAATAAAATCGTCATGGTTGTATGTATTATCTAATCTGCTGTAGCCATTTCAAACATGAAATACCAATCTATAAGAGCTTTCAGGATTCTTCCTGCACATAGTTGTATTGTCCTTAATTTCTAGACATCTCCCAAAATCCAGCCTGGTCTAGGACAAATGTTGGTTATGTTTGGGGGTATTTTTTTATCAGGAAGCAGGTGTTCTACAGTTTTAAACTGTGGAGAGGATACTGCAAGGTAAAGAGTATTGAATGTTCTGGTTGCTTCATGTTTTGTTTATTTCTTACTTAAAGGCATCAATCATCTCGTGTTCAGCTTACTGAGCAACTAGAAAATAAAAACACTGGCTTATTGCTGTTTGCAGAAAATCAAAAACACCAAGAAGAAGAACTGAACAAGGTATTTCATATAATTTCCAGATCTTAACTGCAGTATAGGATTTTTAGGAGAGTGTACTGACCTAGGGTATGTCCAAATACTGTAGAGAGCAGGAGGATGCACTGCAGACTCAGAAGTGCATGAAGTTTTTTATATGAGAAAGGTTCTGTATATGGTTGCATTTAGTAAAATTGACTTTCTGCTTCTGTGCACTACCTACTACTTCATTGAAATAATGGATGAGACCACGCCTACGCATGGCTGTGATTCAGATAATACCATGCAACTACGAAAGCCCCCAAAGCTCTGCATAATTATTAGCCTGTAGAGCTAAGTTGTAATTGGTAGGTGATCTCAGAGGTAGGATATGCAAACAGATCAACTGATACAAGTCACTGTGGCTAAGCTTACCCCTACAAGAAAAGCACTAAGCTAAGCTCACACAAGGCTGAGCTCAATCAGGTACCTGCTGCACAGTCTGGGCGGAGCTCTCTCGTTTGATCGATGCATCACGTTGTGGTGCGCACTTCAAAAGTGCTGTGAGCGAGCAGCAGTGCCATGGCACTGTGCAATGGTGTATGGCTTGGCAGCCTGAAATACTGTGGAAGTGGAGGGTGCTCAGAACTCCTCTTACAGACGTGCTGTGGTTTTGCTGAGTAGCAATGTAAGCAGAAATCACAGAATTGGTAGGGTTGGAAGGATCCAACTGCCCTGCCAAGGCGAGCTCACCTAGAGCAGATTACAGGAATGCTTGCAAGTGGATGTCTATTGGATGCATCTGACTTGGGTTCATCAATTTTGGCATGACAGTCATGATCTAGCTCTTAGGTTTTTTGTATCTATATCTATTTTTTTTTTACAATTCCAATATTCCTGTGTTGCTTGCATAAATAAAAATGAAATGCAATCTGTTACTCATTGTGTATAGTACTGCAAAAGGTTGTTAAAATGGCTTCAAAGGTTGTTATGCTGGGTTTTGTAGTTTTGTTTCTTACACAGTAAAAAAATCTGTCAGTACTAAATTCTTGGTTATAGTAGAAAGATTATGGAAACAATTTTTGTGTTGATACTTTGGAGAACTCTGCACAGGAGGTATTGAAGAAAGTTTGACCTTAAATTTTACATGTAATGGCAGGAAAAATTCTCATCAAGTGATTTGCCATATATACCCTTTATTTCTAGCGTAGTTTCTTATTAAAGAGCCTCTAGATTGATTTATTTATTTTGCTCCTAAGTCAATTTAAGCTTCATCAAACTTTTTTAAACCTAATTTAACTTAGGTTAATTATAAACAAATAGTATAAATAAATTGTACTTAAATTTATTGAATGGATATTTCCTTGGATATTCTTTACCATGAATTCCAGTTCTGTACATGATTTTAATTACTTTCTTTTAAAAGGTTAATTGAAGTGTATTATACTTTGTTAATTTCTAATATTAAATAGGCAAATGAAAGTACAAGAGAAGTGTTGAAAAAAGATGTGAAAATAAACAAAGCTCTGTGTACTGACTTCCAAAGACATTTGATTTTACAGTCTCAGAATCTCTGGTTCAGTTAGAAGAGTTGGTGTCTTGGAAGCAGCAGCAGAAAAAGTCACTGATAAGTAGCAAGTGATGCAATCATATTTACTGCACAGCATTTTTTCTTTTTGAAATGTATTTGCTACAGATAAGAAACCATGTTTATCGAGAGGAGCAGTCCCATTGCTCTGAGCAGGAAAGAATGAAGACAGAAATCTCTGACCTGACAGAGGAGCTTCATCAGAAGGAGATCACTATAGCAACTATCATGGAGAAAGCTAGTCTTCTGGAAAGACAGTTAAAAATGGAGTTAGAGACAAAACAGAAACTGTTAACAAAACAACAGGTATGCAAATAGGCAAAAGCAGCCCACATCATTTTACTCCACACTATTGATAATGACATTCATTATCTTTTGGAAAAAAAGACATCACATTTCTTGCTGTAGGTTTTATCAGCGGTGCTGTAATATCTGTGAAGTATTACAAAAGCAGCCAAATTAATACTGGAACAAGAAATCACCAGTAAATGTCAACTGTACATCTAAATTGAATTTCATTCTGATCATCACATCTAGTTACCATTTTAACGTGCAAAAGATCTTGAAAGCTTCCAGTTTGTGGTTATTATATATGCTTCAAGTTTCTAATTTTTCAGTGTTTTCTAAAGCTTTTTGAAGAATGTTGCAAATCTGCATAGAAAATTCTAGTAATTTTATAGCTGGAAATTTTAAGATACCAGTGGGGATTTTTATGGCAAATTTTTATTTTAGAAACAAATTTGTCATCTTCATTACTTAGTTTATAAAACAAAAAGACCATCATATTTAGAGGTTTCTGGGTATCTGTGTGTTTTCTGAGAGGGTTACTACATGTAGAAAACTGTGATTGAAGTAATATTTTACTTTTGGCAATAGTGAAGTTAGTGTTTGGGGAAAATGAGAGGTATCTCCTGCTGTGTGGCCCTCTTTACCAGATATTTCCATATCACTAAAAGAGTAGATATAATTTCTAAATGTCATGAATAGGATTTCATCCAGTTTCAGTGGCCTGTAAAATCTATCCCTCTGTGTATCTTGTAACTGCACGTGAGCTCCCTGTTTTCCTAAGTCATTACTTTTTTCAAGAAGGTTCAGAGGCATTACGTTTGTATATCTTTTATAGATGGTTTAATACTTCTTCCTGCTTTGGAATTGCTATATTTAAAATATTATTGTAGGTTTTGTAATTCTTAACATACATTTTGTAAAATTAAGCTTAAATATATCTATACTCAGTGTTATTCCAGTGAAGAGTAATATTCTTGTATTTAACTAAGAACTTAATCTTTTCCTAGTTGTTGGAATTCCGTTACCAAGTTATCAAATCTGAAAACACACATCTAAAAGAAATGGTGGAAAACAAGGAGTGGGAAAGTTGCATGGTAACTTTTTTTCATCTATGAAGTATGCAGAATAGTTACTTATACTTATTGTAAATACAGACTAAAATCATGGCAGATTTAGAGATTTCTGGCTTGCATAAATTAAATAAATAAAAATAAGGTGTGCAACATAATCAAAACCAAGTGGTATTCACACACAGCCTGAAGATGAGTATAGCTGAGAGTAATTTTTACCTTAATTGTGTTAAACTACAAGTGAGCTAAATTTTTCAGTAACTGTCTAGACACTAAACAGTTTCTGGGATTTTATTTTTCTGTAAGTATATCACTTATTTAAGTTTAAACAGTCATCATTCTCACAGACAAAAATATGTCCCTTTTTTAATATCTTACCCCTTTGTTCACATGCTATTTAAATAGCAGTGTAAAAAACTGACATATTTTGCTCCCACCCAGCTTATTTTCAGAGTTTAGTATTTATATCTCTCCAAACAGGGGAGCTTTAAAATTTAATTGATAAAAAGCATGCCATAAGATTATGTAGAACTATGGTTTATGAAAATATAATAAATAGTATATCTGCTGTTTTCCACAAAGAGCTTCAAAACATCCCCTGCTTAAAGAATATCTTCAGTTACTGTATCTATCACTAAAAAAATCCCACTGGAATGTTGTTTGGAAATACTGATGTAAATACATTTTGAGGGGATTTGTAGCCTGTTAATTGTCATGAAAGAATGTCACGTTTATCCACATCCTTAAAACAGCATAGACGTCCATTAATGATGTCTTGCTTACACACACATACTATCATGGATATCTATATTTGTATATATGATATATTATTGTGGAAGCATAGATGGATGTGTGTATGCATGTGTAACTTTTCTCTGCAGTGACACTTTTCTAGAAGATTGAGAAGAGCTGTCTGACAAGGGTCCTTGGAGACATCACATGTTTGTTATATTTTAACAGTAAAATCCAGTTACTGCATATACCAAGGTCAATACATGTTTCAGTAGATTTGTGGACTTAAAAATTCTTCCTATTTTTCTAATGTATTGTGAGGATCTAAACATCAGAGATTGTGATATATTTGATATTTAGATTCCAGGGACTGGAGAGATTTTTATGGACGTGTTTGTGCCGTTACAGTGGAGCACCACACAGACCTCTGAGACCAGTGCCAGCCTAAGTCAGTATAGTGTAATGCATCATCAGGCAGGGTTATTTTCAGGGTTTAGATGTCAAAAGCAATGTAGCTGGGCCAGCTCAGTTTTGGGGTTCATGCTGTTATAACTTCACTGCTGATTCTAGAGCTATTAGCAGTAGGATGACTTAGCGCCCTCCGTCTCCCTCAGTTCTGCCGCTCCTCCCGCTTGTGAGACATAACCGAGCCCCTGCTGCCCCATAGTTGCACAAAATATTACATTTTATTATACCTTCTGGCATTTCGATGCCAGCTTAGCTTATAAATTCCCCCTAAAACCCCCCTAAAAATCCTCCCTAAGCAAGGCAAAGTTCAGAGGAAGATATGGCATCAAACCAGTGCAAGGAGTAGACAAGCTTTCAAATGCCGGAGCACAGTTGTGCCAGCAGTGTACTAAGAACCAAATCTGTAATGAGTTACTGAGTTCCAAGAGAATGAGGTAAATCTAGGAACAGATGAAAGCACAACTTAATGAAATGCAAGGGGGGTTTAGTCTTTTGTGTGTAATCTGATAAACCTTTTGAGAATTCCCTGGTGATGACAGTATACTGTTATTGCAAATATATTATACAATGCAGTGCAGTGTGCTGCAGAGAGATAGTTCCAAAATAGCTGGCTCAGGTGTGCAGCATAGGCTTTGTGGATTAAGTGATAGGAGACAAAAAAGGAACAGACTAGCCTGGCTAGACAACTTCCAGAGCTAATCTCCATCTTCCCTTCTTGATATCCTAGTGGATGGGGCTCTTTAGCCCCTGATCACGGTGCACATGTGACTTGCACTTTCAGTATTTTGCCTTGCACGCCATGTGGGCTAACCCTGGCCAGAAGCAGGGTTTAGTGGCAGAGACAGAGAGCACTGTGCTGATGTGGCTTTACTCACTGCTTCTGAAGCTGAAGGTGACTGAATGTATGAATGACATACATTACCCTGTGCCTGTACACATACTCTGTATGTAGTATAGTAACGAACTCCTATAATTTTGGTTGTTATTTTTGGAGGAATCATTACTGGAGGGAGCAATACAGTCTGCAGCAATAGCTGTTACTGTTGCTTTTATGTCATCAGTTCTACAAAGCAAGCGATGAATTTACAACAATAATATTTTGAATGCATGTTTGCTGAGAAATTTTAATTTGTTTTATTGTGTTATAGAGGCTGTTATCCCTTCTTTTTCATTTGTCTACAGTGATTTTTTTTTCTGGAGGCAATTCTCTTGGTTTACCCTAAATGTTGCATGATTAAATATGGTAGCTAGGTCTTTTCTTTAGCATAGAACATTGTTTTGTGTTTGCTTGTTAAAAATACACCCATTTACTGTGGAAAAAATAACTACTTAATGATGGTATTATCTCCTTTCACAGAGTATGGATTTATGTAACAAAGAACATGGAAATTTCACAGCTTCTGTTCACAAAATGAAACATGAGAATTTAAGACTACAAAATAGCCCTGTTAAACTACAAAATGACACAGAAACATCGATACTGGGTTGCACGGATACATATAGGGAAACAGAGCACAGCTACCAAACCCATTCAAAGGTGCAAGAAAAGGAAGAGAGGTAATATTTAGATTGTACACAATTATGAAACTTCTTGCAAGTGTTTTGGAAGGTCTAACTGGTCCAAACTGTTTTGTTGTTTCTGTTCATTCAGACCTCCCACCAACATAAATATCAGACCTAGTTAGTGTATTTGTAAGGACTTCCTAAATTTTTCTGGATGGCTAATGTAAATTGGAAAAAAATGAAGTCCCAGAAATGTTTGATATCTGTTTTAGTGTTTAGCACATGAAACTTTGAAAACTTTTTATGTGCTGCTCAAGTTATTCTTAGTTCCAGGTTTTGAAAACTAGAGCAGACTGTATTTTTACTACCAAATAAAAACAAGACAAGGAAAGGATAGAAAAACCAACATGAGAGGTAAACTGCTTGACAGGAGGTTCTCTTAATAAGCAGTTTGAACTATAAGCCCTGCTGAAAAGCTTTGTGTCCTCCAGTTGCATTTGTTGGAAGTTTCATTAAATGTATTTTAATGCCTTGTCTAGTTTCAGTGTTCTTGGGTGACCTGATTTTTAAAAGAAACACAATTTCAGATGCCCTGAGTAAGTCATTACTACAATAAACTCCTTTTTAGGGAAAAATAATGAGACTTAAGAATATTCAGACTTGTAGAAAACATTGTAGCGATGACTTTCTTCTTACTTCCCTGTATTCAGTGAGCCATTGAATTGCCTTCAAACATGTTATAATCATGGCATTGCAATAAAAAACCAAACAAAAAAACCTTCCTGCTAAACAGTATTTCACAGTACAGGAAAATAAAAATTAATAGGATGCTAAATATGTGGATTATTTGTAATAAAGAACCGACATGATAGCACTAACATGAAACAGTTCTGTGAAGTAAAGTGGAAATAGTTGGAGCCAAAATTGGACATATTAAGATTTCAAACTCATATATTTAGGTTTTGGCAAAATTTAAAATTATTTTCTTCCTGCAAAATAGAGTGGCATCCCAATATATATATAGCTACCAGCCTAAAATTTCTTTTTAAAGATTATTCTTTTGTGTTGGAGATAGTATTTGTGTGTATATAAAAATAAATAGATATATCTATGTGTATATATATATATGCATATACATAATGCATGCATATATATATATACACACACACATAAATGCATATCTTTGGAAGTGGCAGGTATGGTTGATTTCCTATGAAGTTTCAAATTATGTTGAAGATGTTGCTGAAAAAAATACCTGCAAACCAAGATACAGGTTATTCTGCACCAGTAGGTCTCATATCTTCACAAAATTGGTCAGTGCAACTTTCGCTCAGGTCTTGAGTGAGAAAAAGTAAGATTTTTCCCGTTTTCTCAGGATTTACACTTGCTGTATATAAGGGGCTGTGAAATTTCATTTACGAGAACATAAATATTTGTGACAATAAAACCATGCGTGTAATTTGCAGGATTGTGATTCCATAGCTGTTGGAAGATCAATCAAAACTGTGTGAGAGACACCTGTGAGAGTTAACCTTTCTCCCAAAAGAAATCTCAGACAGACTACTGAAGACAATATAAATTACTATTCTAGTTAATATGATGAAACAGATATATTGAGCTTGGATTTCAGGATCTAAATCATGCATTAGAACTCCTAAATGAAAAGCTATTTAGATAAATAAAGACACAGATTTTAAAACATGCAAATTTGACATGTACTGTGTGTGCACATCAGCCAGCCAGTATTTTTATGATTGGGCCTTCTCTGTACTATCAGTTCTCTGTTCCCAAGCACAAAACTGCCTCAAGATTTTTCCAGAAAAATAAAATTAAATTTTCAACCATCAGATGTATGCAGATGAACTAGGAAATTGATGTTGGTTAAGTTAAAATCTGGGTTATGTTTATTTTATTGTGAGCATAAACCCTGTTATTTCTGGTTTAATTTGCAGTTCTGTTTCCATGGTAATTATGGCACTGGAGATAGGGCACAAAGACTTTTTTTACATGGTAAAAAATTAGAAAACATGATGTTTGTGCAAGAGACGGGTGTATATCCTACAATACTTTTCAATTGTGTCTCTCAATCAGTACTGGAATCCTGGGCACAGGCACCATCATGTCTTAGAGAGGAGACCTCTAGAGAAAACACAGGAAATTGCAGGAAGTTATACTGGCAATCCAAAAAGCAGCATGATTTCTTCTTTTTTTCAGTATACTGTAAATTTCTAAATATTAAAAAGTAAGATACACAGAAATAGCATCTTTTTGCTTAAAAAGGACTGTGCCCACATTCTATCTATAACCGCTTTATTTAATTACCGTTTTCTTATGTAATTATCTTACTTCTAATTGCCATTTACATAAGCTTTCCCTACCCTCAAGATTTCAATCCTTTAGTTAGACCTTGATCATATCCATTTTATTTAAATTTTGGCATGGTCAAAGAGGATTTTCTCTGATCAAGCTGATACACTCGGGGGTTTTTTTCCAAAATTAAAATATGCCAGTGAATTCTGAAAGGAAACGCTATTTATTTACCACAAAAATAGGCACAAAATAGGTAACTGATCAAGCCAAAGTGCACTTTCATCATGTGGGAAAAGTGAAGGGTAAATGCTAAGACTGAATGCCTGCTAAGGTAGCTGGGGGTCGCTTAATGGATGTGTGTTGGCAGTGAAGCATCTGTGTTAAGGAGGTTTTCACAGCTCTTTGGAGATCATACAACTCTTAGTCACACTCAGCACTCTGTCAGTTATTGCAATAGATAAAGTGCAAGCAGTGAAAACAATTCTTCAGGAAAAGGCTTTTTATCCATTTTAAAACCAAACTAGCCATTGCACTTGCCAGGTAAAAGCAACAGCACAAATTCCTGAGGACATTCTGGTCATTAAAGACCTGTAGTTTTCTTTCTTAAGACTGGTTACGTCAACCAGCAAAGCTGTATAAGGAATTTGGGTTTTTTTGCATCACGGAAGTCATTGACCACACAGGGACCAGGCAGATTCTATGTATGAGTCTGGAAGAGTAGATCCTGCCTATATAAATTCCCTGTGTGAGGACACTGTTCTTTCACTACTTGTCCCCAGGTCAACAGTGATATTATTCGTGTGGTATGTGTACATGTTAAATACTCTATGACAGTAATCCCACTGAAAGCATAAGTTGTTCAGCTGCAGTAATAGTGTATTTGCACTGGCAGAGTTAACAAATGGACAGCTTTTCACAAGTTTGCAGATTGTATTTAAAGTAGATCTGTGTTCTTTGATATTATTTTGCACATGAACTGGTAGAAGTTTAAACCGTGACTGTGAAAACCATCCAAAGTAAAGGCCCAGTATCCCTATCAAAGCACCTCAATGTAGGTGTCATGTTTTTCCAAAATAGCAAGCAGCCCCAGCAATCTTATGGATTACAGTAGGAATAGAAGTTCTTTTTTTAAAAAACAGTCATTTTTTATTTTAATGCTTTTTTTTTTTGCAAGGGGAGATGCAGTATCTGTTTCTACTATCCAAAAGCTCCCATAACCCAAGTCAAGTAGGCACTCAAGTCTGAAAATTCTCTTCTTAGAGAAGTAAGCTAACATAACAGTAATAATTGTTATTAAATACATAGAGAGGCAGTTCTGGGGAAAAAAAAAGAACACAGATCACACAGACTTTACTGGGGGTTTAGAGAGAAAATTACTTCCAAAAAGGTCAGAACACAAGATAAAAAAAACTCCTGTGATTTTATTATCCATGCCATCTATCTTCAATTGTGGCAGGCTTTTTTTCACTGTGCCCTTCATCCAAACCATAGATGGAATGGACTTTAAAACAGGGAGAAAAATAAAGAAAAAAGGTATTCTCCTGTGCCCAAAGAGCAGAGTATATTTATGTAAAGAAAAGCATGAAAGAAAGGAGAAAACTCTGCCTCCATAAAGGTAAACATTTTAGGTGATTTAGAAAACTGGAAGGCTTGGTGAATAGTCTCAGAGAGTTTTATGTTAGAATGTATAGTAATATTATTATTACTATAGTAAAAATAAAATTGTAGTAATAAATAATAATAAAGCATCATGCCTATAATTTGCTTTCCCATAGAATTTAAAGTATCTTAATCACATCTTCTTTTATAATCAGAGGAAAAAAATATGTTCTTCATTAATTCTCTAAGTTGTTCTGCACAGTCCATTTACTGAATACTCAGTTTCATGTTTTAGGACTGCTGTGATTTAACCTGGCAGGTAAACAGCACACAGTCGTTCGCTCACTACCCCATTCACAAGGAGAGAACTGGAATTAAAAAAAAAGTAAAATTCATGTGTTGAGATACACTTTAATAGGACAGAAAAGGAAGATAGTAGTATTAATAACAACAACAACAACAATAGTAATAATAATAATAATAATAATAATAATGCTCTAATTACAATATATGAATGTATATTTGTGGGCAAGTGATGCCCAGTGATAACAGTACACTTGCTCACCACCTGTCATGTGATGCCCAGGCAACCTTCTCTCAGCTTTTTATTGCTGGGCCTGCTCCCATATGGTCTGGAATATCCCTGTGGTCAGTTGGGATCAGCTGTCCCAGCTGTGTCCCCTCCCAAATCCTTGTGCACCCCCAGCATCCTCACTGGTGGGGTGGGCTGAGGAGCAGAAAGGCCTTGGCTCTGTGTAAGCTCTGCCCAGCAGTGACTAAAACATCCCTGTGTTATCAATGCTGTTTCCAGCACAAATCCAAACCACAGCACCATACAAACTACTGTGAAGAAAATCCACTCTCTCCCTGTGAAAACCAGCAGAAGGGCTTAAGTAAAAGCAGGCTCATCAAGGCTGCACAGCCACTCTCTCCCAACACCAAATATTTAAATTAAGATTAGAAAATGGTGGTGTGATCTTTCTGCAGAAAACACTGTCTTTTTCTTGCACTTGGCAAGTTCTTTTTATTTAAAAAGAAAAAAAAAAGTACTGAGTAGCACTGCATAGTCTTGAATATTTATAAAATTGTGTTTTAGTGGCAGAGAACATGCTCTTTAAAAGCTTTTATAGCTGCATTTCAAATTAGTAGAGTGTTTTAGGATATTTGCAATGATAGAATCTGTTCAAACAGCTATCATGTCTTAGTACCTACCTCCCAAGATTAAAATTTCATCATAAGCACAGACCTCAATACAATGGAAATTTTTATCTCAGCTAGAAATACCATAACAGAAAATTAATAAAACCTGAAATACTTTTTTTGCATGTTTTGTTACATAATACAAGGAATGATGCAATTGAAAATTAGTGCAATTTCGCAGATACATGGGCAAGCTAGTATCAAAATTTTCTGCTTTTATCAATACAGTATCAGAATTGTTTGGTTAACTGTCAGGAAAAGAAGATATTTTGAAAGGGAAGAAAATGGCTTTTTCTTTTTCTTTTTTAAGTTGCTGTTAACCCTAATAGTTTTTGCTTTACAGAACTACCAGTGATTAGAAATATGTACTTGCACATCAATTCTGATCACTGAGATACAAGAGTTTTGGAACATCATAATAAAATACTTTTAAAGTATTTTTTAAGCTTGGAGATTTCATTTATTGTTCTTGTACAATTTTTTAGAAAGTGTATTTTTAAAATCTATTAATTTTTTACATTAATCTCCAAAGTGCTATCATTAAATCAGTGGCAAAATTAGCATTGCAGTAAAAATGCAGAATCAAAGATTCCTGTACTATTTTTTGTTTAAGCATTTATTCTAAATTTTAGCCACTTGAACATAGTTGTTTAAGATAATATTAGATCAAAATTGACTAATTATCCAACCACTAATAATAGGTTTCTTCTCTCACACTTTTCATATTTCATTTCCTCTATTTGGCTAAATTCACTCTAGTTCCTATCATCCTGTAAGCCAAGAGACAGCCAAAGAGTGCTTGCCTATCTTTTTCCACTGGAAAGCCCAAGGAATGATAGCCATTGGCAAAAGGCTGGGTAACAAACAGGAGTTTTGGCATCTTCAGTTCCTGAAGTGAGTTTGTGTTTTAGCTCGTTCTGCCACAGTTACACCAACCTATGCTCCAGTGAAAGGGTTTAGATTAGGGTGGTTTGATTCACAGCTGAAGCAGAAAGGGAAAGCACACTCAGACTTTTGCAATAACTTAGGTGGAAATTGCTAAATTGCTGCAATTTGGTAGTGCTGAATCTTATGCCCATAAGTTCATGCATGAAGCAGTTTGAACAGCTAAGTAATCAAAACTATGTAAACAAATGGAATAAAAATACCTTGGCTTTGCTGTGATAGTTTAAGAGTTTTAACTGGGTTTCATACTTTTTTTCTTTTAGAGCTTTCCAAAAGAAAGATACATGGGAAGTGGAATGTCAACAGACTGCTATGCTCACTGCTGGTGGATACCACAGAAACTGCAGTCCTGCTTTGTATGGCCAAGGCAATATCACTGGTTCCTCTCATCCACTTCACAGAGGTCATGAAAAGAAAATAGTTTATAAATCTCCATTGCCACCAGTGGGGTATCCTTTGGGCTTTCCTGAGCCATTTCCTGCAATGGACAGAACAGGCAGCTTGCAGAGCCCCGCTTACAATGCAGAAGTAATCAAATTACCAGTAAGTAACTATTTTCCTAAAACACATATATTCTCAAAAATCCATCTGTGGATCAAATGCAGCCTTGGAGGAGCCAAAAATTAAATCACTCTTGTTGTCATTATTATTTATACAGTGCCAGCCCAGCAAAAATGGAAATACCTTACCCTAATAGAAATGCAGTTTTTCTGGAGATTAAACATCCCCTACTGAGCCATACCTCTGTTCTAATAATGATGGTGATAATTACCTGCCATTATGTGACTGTGAGAAAGACTTCTACTTTTTAGCTTATTGGCTTCTATATGGGGGCACTCTGCTTTGTGTTGCCTATGTAAGAGCACTCTGCTTCAAGTGTATTTTCATAATACCTACAAACTTACTGCCTTAAGTGCTGTTAGACAAATCAAGTTCCTACTTGATCTACATCTCTTTGATTGATGGATGAAATGAGAGAAATCATAGCAACTATTTTCCATATGTTAGCTATTTTATTTGAAAAGAAACAGAAATTATAACTGCTGTGATCCTTATTTTTGTTGAAATGAAAGAGTAATAGGACAGCATTTTCTTTTAGTCTTTATAGGCTGGAGAGTATCACCCTCCATGACAAGTGGGACAAATCCCACTTTGCCTAGGACAACTTAAGAAAATCTTTCCGTAATTACTTGGCTTTAGAGCTCCCTTTAAATTTGAGCTTTATCCTCTTCCTTAGCATCTTCTCTTGTTCCATCCTATTGTTTTGCACTTCAAAATTAGCACTTTTCTGACCTCAAATCATGAAACCACACCATCAGTAAGCAGTGGAACTAAGAATGTGGGAAAGGAATGAACTACAGGCCTCCCTCTGGCCAGCTGTGACACATGGATCTTTGTAACCAGGAGATCCTCAGCTGCAGGGCTCTCTGGCTGAACCTGTAGAGGGAGAAGAGGGAAGACCTCAGCATTTACTAGGGGGGATTGACAGGCAATTGTACCTGTGGTTGTTGTACCCCAGTTCACTTCAGAGACAAAGGCACGTCCTTTCCTATCAGAGATGTGGCTGCTGCAGAACTGTCTCCATAGTCCAGAATCTCACTGTTGGTAGGAAGAGCCATAATCATGGCATGCCTGGGAAGCAGGGATTGCAGTGCAGCCCTTCACTGACTGTGGTCCCATCAGCTCTGTCCCAGTAGTCTGAGAACAGTGAGAACCATGTAATACCAGCTATTTAACCTCACTTCCATTTTTATACTCCTATGTTTCACAGGAATTTTAAGTAAATGGCTTTTGGTTTCTCACAGCTTGAGACTTTTGCTCTTTAAACTGCTAATCCTGAAAAGAGTAATTTGGACTTTTTCAGATGAGTCTGATAAACACCAATTCTTCTCTCTTCTGTCAGAACTGTCAGACAGAGACACCAAATCACAAAGCTTCTGTTTCCAGAGAGCCTGGGGAAAACGTCCATTCTGAGACCTCCTGCAATCTGCAGGGAAACTATTTCCCAGCTGGCACTCGGGTCAGGGTCAATGCCAAAACTTTCCAGGTGGTGTGTGGGCAAAGCACATAAAAAATGATTAAGCAAAAGATATTTCTTGTACAGAGTCTGGGTCCAAATCAGTGGCAAGGTACAAGTTCAGACCACTGAAATTAAATCATCACTGAGGCTGACATTGGATACCACAGCTTTAGTGCAGAAATCATTCAGGATTCTGTTACTCCAGAGTTCTGTGTTCCAATGGAAAGCCATTGTGTTGAGGAGAAAGTGGGGGGAAAATACACAATATGTTAAACCAGAGTTCTTTGACAGAGTTCTGAGGACTTCAGGGCTATAGAACACAGGGACAGGACCCACATGAAATCTCCAGTATGTTCAAAACTTCAGAAAATGTTACAAGGCACTAGTTTTCTGAAGAATATTTGTAGCACAAACTGAAAACATCAGGTTTCCGGGTGATATCCTGATAGCTACCGAAATTACTCTCTTGGTATTGAGGGAAGAAAGAAAATAATCTGTAGGGCTTTAGACAGTGACTTACATCTCTCCTCCTGGTAGAGAATCTTCAGACAAAGATTAGTAAATGTTCCAGTGCAACCTCTGCCCTTTCACATTCTTAAAGGATACATGTATAGCAAGAGTCATTCATGCCCTAGAATAAACTGGAAAACTCAGCTGGGATTCACTGGAAATTCCCATAACCCCAAAAATTCTTGTTTCAAGGGTTTCCAAATCTAGGGAAATACTTTTTCTCTGAACAGTACTTTAGGCTGTGCTCTCTTTTTGAAATGAAACACTTCAGAAAATGATTGCCTGATCTTTTAGTCATAAACACTTTCTCATGTTTCTCTTCAGACAATAGGCATTTGTTGTTTGTTGTGGCTTTCAAGGCTCAGAAATACAAGACTTAAGCTGTGATAATGAACATTTAAATTAGGCATTAGGAAATTTTCTAACATTAGCATGGGAACTTAATAAATAGATTGCAATGGAAAGTAGTGGAAATACTACCACTGGACATTATTAGGAATTATTTTGACACTCTTGATCCTACCCTGAGGCATGCTATAGCCCATGGCTGTCACTCCTAGGTATTACCATTACCTAGCTAGGTGGGCCCTCTAAAAGTCTTCCTATGTCACTCAGCAATTTTTTAGGCATCTCAAATTTAATTTTCATGTATGAGCAGAAGCATGTTTAAGACAGGCATCTGAACCTGCTGCTTAAGATGTACTGCAGTGTAGGATTAGAGGAAACACCTCCCAAAACATCCCAAATTTAGTCACTATGAGACTAAAATAAGCCAGATCAATTTCTACTTTTGGTATTACAAAATCTTTCCTGGAAAGTAGAAGCAGCTAAACATGAGAAGGCTGTCACACTGGAGTTTGACCACTCATGGTTTGATTACTAAATGTTAAAATGTTAGAAATGTGTTAAAGTTTTCTTGCTGCCCTGCTGAAGGTGCATCCAGGACTGCTGGGACAACTCATGGGGCAAGTAAAAGATTACCTCTAGGCAAATTAATTAGGCAGTTCTGTCTCTGTCTTTGAGACAGAACAGACTTAGCTTCCTAAAGGGCTCCTCCCCAGCAATCCAGAATTAATTCTTAACCAATTTGGGTAGTTCTTATTTAAGAGAAGAGACATACTTAGCACATATTTCATATATAGAAATATGCATCTCTGTCAGGTGCACTCCTTCATTTCCAGCAAATGATAAAGCAGAAGGGTGACTCTCATTACTGGTATACACCAAAGAAATATGAGAACAGCTGGCAGTGTAGAAATGAATAAAGAGAGTCCTCATTGCCTTATTACCCAAACAAGTTAGATATAGAAAGCTTATAATGAACCCATCCCTATCCAGTTTCAGTTAGAAAACCAAAAGACATAAAAGCAGTGATATCTGAGAAAAAGAAATTCAAAACCAGGGACCATGAATCTCATCTGAGACATGGATTAAAGCACTTTCTTTGTGTCTTTTCTTCCTCAGAGGCCAAAAGTAAAGACAATAAAGAACATAATGAAAGAGGCTTGGAAAGCAAAGTGCTGCTAACAAGGAATGTTGCCTTTTAGACTTGCTTAGATAAAACCTTCTCTCAAAGTGCATGAAAAACAATGCATTAGGGACCTATCTAAAATCATAGTCTGTGATGTCTGACCCTCAGGTAAGGAGCTGTGGGGAGCCATGACCTGCTTATTCTAAGTGATAAACAATCTTCTCTCAGCTCTGAGGGAATTCAGAAATGTCTCATTTGGAGTTTACAGTGTATTTCAAGAAGAAACACATCAAAGTACCAGTTGAAGGGAAGGACATTAACAGTTCAGGATGATAGCTTCATCATGAGGTCAATCTGTTTCCAATGACAAGTCAGTAATTGTGAGCATTGCAATCTTCAAGAATCTTTTATAACTTGATGTAAAGTTTCTGAAGACTGGCACCTGTGTGAATCTGCAGGAAAAGTCTGACATGACATTTTTCTTTAGGTTATGACACTATTAAATTTGTATTTCAGATTCAGATTTTCCCAGTTTCTCATGCTTCTCACTGCAAGTAGTTTATTTGCTCAGTATTGAATCTGTGATTTCATAGCTGGTATTCTGTAAGTGAAACACATGGTGACTTTTTAAGTAAAGCCTGCAAATCCAATGTATTCTTCCTAATACAAATAATTTAAAATAGTACTGACAATTCTATCACTGAATCCTGATGTCACAAGGAGATGTATTTGTGACCTAGCCAATGAAGGAATAAATGTGCATGTAGCCATGGCATTCAGAATGTCAGGAAAAACTCTTCATATGAGAACAATGGCAATTTATGAATGGGAAATCATGCATGTGTTTATGAAGAAAATCGGAAGACAGGTGATGTCCCTCCATCTTCTTAAACTTTAGAAGATTGCCATTCTTTCTTATTCTTGCTAGTACAACGATTGAGAGAGGGGTGTTAGGGCACAAAGTGATCCAATACCTTTAGGTTTCTTATTCATACATGTCAAATTAAGTCACTTTTTCTTGCTCTTCATTGTAAAACACTAATTTGGAGGGATTGAGAAAAGGAAGATCTTGCTTTTTCTGTGAATTTCATTTTAGGAGCCCCGTACATCAGGAAGCCTGTCTCATTCAAGAAGGATGGTATTAAACTCAGAATTTATTTCCAGCCAACCCTTACTTGCTGTACTTTGAAAAGAAAAGGGGTTTCCTATAGGAAATCTCTAAATTTCATATTAAAGTCTGCTGCAAAGAGTTTGAATAGATTGGTGCTTTAGAGTATTTCTCTAATTGGTATCTTTAGCCTTAAAAGCTGCTGAAGAGCAGTTTTCAATGAAGTTGAAAACTAAGTCCAAATCTGTCTCTAGTTGCTGTTGGAATAAGGAATTGCCCATTCTGATATAGTGGAGCCTGAAGTAAAAATTTACGCATGTAATAGAATTGGCCTTTTCCACAGACCATCTGAATATTTGAATTCCTATTTAATATGCTGACATATAAACTTCAAACATTATATTCTAGAAAAAAGAAAGATTATAGACTAATAACTTAATAAGTAAGTAAAACTATTTAAGATATTGTTTAATTAAGATTAAAGATGTTAATAATTTTTCCCAATACATGACAATATAAAGATAGAATATTACCTTTCTTTTAATATTAAAGTTCCTATACTAAGTTTTTTCCTCAGCCAAATCTTAAATTTTAGTATCACAAAATTGCATTTAACTCCACAAAAAAGCATGGAATGTACTTAAACAGGCATACTATGTTAGGAGAAGAAAAATTATTTCATATTTCTTTTGATAAAGACAACCCAATGAATGCATCTTAGGTATTAGCAAGAAAATTAACAAAAATTGCTGTTTAAAAATTTAGAACTTGTTCCAGCAAAGATTCACATATGTCCTCTGCTTTATACAACTCTGCATCCCATGACAACCATCTAAAGGCCAATTTTTGGTATGGTTTGTGTCTGAGTCTACTAAATGCTCATTAAATGGAAAGAAGATTTTTCAGCGAATTACTTGCAGTGAACAAAAATTTAGTACATTCTCCATAATGTCAGGGCTTGGAGTTAATAGCACTGAAATGAGCACAGGTTTTCTTCCTTTCCTCAGAAAGCATCATATCACAGCAGCAGAGAGCTAAAGTTCCAGGACACAACCAGCAGTATCCAACACTAATTATACTCTGTAATTCCAGAAAAGATTATTGTCCTCTGCCCTGGTCTACGTTATCCAAATAACGAACATAACCTGGAGTCGATAGAAAGATTTTGGAGGTTCTGCAGCAGCTTAATTCTGTCCAGTGAGATATTTAAATTTTTAATGGCCAATCTACATCCTAATGCTATGAATATCAGAGGTAATCAAACATAACGTTCACTTCATGTCATTTAGGCACATGGATGCCTTTAAAAATGTATGTCTTTAAAAATGGTGCTTTCTTGGAGAGGTGTAAAGCATTGCAGTGTTACTGGCTGCTATAGGTCAAGATGTTTTTCACACCTAGAGTTTGATAATGCAAACACATTGTAGCACTTGCTGGTTTTTCCTAACCATGATTTTCTATTCATTGCTCAGTCTCGCCCTGCCATGTCCTTCCTTGCAACAACAGAAAAGTTCCTTCAAGAGGAAGAGAAACATGCAAGAGAATTTGAAGAACATTTAAATTCACACCTTGAAGAGCTGCAAAGATACTCTGAAAATACTCTAAAAAAATATGCCAGGATGCAGCAAAGCAGGCATACTTAAGCCAGTCACACAATTAAGAAAAGCAAACCAAGTAATCACCCATGAGTTTCTTAGAACTAAAATCTGCAACCAGCTGCTTAATGTATTTAGGCACATTGCCAATAGCATGTATTTGTAACACTGAATTTTCAAGAAAATCATCGTTATCCTACAGATTTAAGTATATTGTAACTTGACTGTATTACAAAATAAACTCTAAATATATTCTAAAATATACAGGTGGGTTTTGCACAGTTAAATTGTGTGCAACAGAGACCCTGTTGCAGCACTGTAAATTAAGTGAGATACTTGCAATTCTGTAATGTACAGAGGGCTAATAAGTGGAATTATTCCCTTGAAATCAGAACCAACCAAGAGAAATTCTCTAGATTTTAGAGAAAAATAACAAAGGCCTTTAGCCATGTCTCGGCTCCTGGCATAAAAAGCTTATCTATGCTCTGGTGATTCTTGGCTATGGAAATAGCCCCTGGGCCTCTGGAAATGCTGCTCTGTGAGAAGAACATGAAAAGACAAAGCACATGTTTTGAAGCCACTCCTATTGCCCCTTTTACCAGACCTATAGACTTCACCAGGGCAGAGCCTGGTCTCAGGTGCTTTACATTAAGACTTTACAGTTTTTAAAACCCGTATCCAAAAGCACCTCTTTTGGATTGAAGTCTTGTTACCATGTTGGCTCGTTGTTTAAATATGTTGGAACAGTGAGGAAAAACTTCAACTTCCGACCACATGTGGTCAGCCTGAGGTAAGGGCCTAAATTCTTTACATTTTCCTACATCATAGGAAAACATTATATAACGGAGCAGAGGTAATTCAACTCCATGTGCTGAAAATCTGCATAATACTGAGATTCCTTTTATTTGCAATTCATACTGAATTCTATTGCTGTGCAAGCGAAACAGAAATTACAGACACTGTTGATGAACCACCAATTTCAGTGAATGAGATTCTGAAGAACTGCTTTCCAGCATATACTGTTGCCAACTTCCTGGGAAAATCTGGATAAAAATAATACCAGGCTGTCAAACTGCTCCAGTTTGTGAGTAAAAGAAGTCTCATTAATATTCAGGACCATGGCTAAAATGTAAATTGTTTTTCGATGCTATATTTCCACTAAGACAAAATACACTACATCATACTTACACAAAATACCAAGATTTTAAATACCAGTTTGGCTAAGCTTGCAGTAAAATGAGCAATGAAGATGAGGACATCAAAGAACCTTTTACAGGAAAATTCAGGAAAATTACTAGACTCAGCTGGAGGAACAAGGACTGAATAAAAAGATGACGGAAGGACATCTGAACAAACTAAATATATATGTATCCTCAGCTTAGGGGGAGATGCAGTTTTAAAAGAATTAATGAAGACATTCAGGAGCCTCTGAAAATAAAGCTAAATTTTAAGTTGGGAAAGGTCTGTAGAAGCAAAAAGACAGCAAAATACTGGCTTTCAGAAGGGCAAATAAAAATTCAGCCAGTTAGCCAGAGTCTTTTGTCACCATCAGATTCAAACATGCAAGATGACAGTCTGCTCCAGGTCTTCAAAGAAATGCTTGTGTCTGCCTCCAGTTCAGGCCTGAAGACACCTCTCAAGGTATAGGTCTGTGAGATGATACAGAATGAGAGAATGAAATCATCAAAAAATGGGTACTTTTTTTTTTTCCTAAAGCTTTTTAAGATCTGGACAAGCTACTGATTTTGACTAATAAAATACCAGAATTGGTTTCAGCCTGGCTTTTGTGCAATGCCTGTGCCTGTAAAAAGCACTGAAAACTGCTCAGTACCTGTATCTGAGCAACCTACTTGCTCCTGTTACTGCCTGCTCAGAGAGCAGTATGCCATTAGTGTGCCAAGATACAGTGGATCAAGGTGCCATTTTTTTAATGCCTGCTTACGAGAAAGGTTGTCCTTTTCTTTCTCAGCCAAACAGCAAAAACTGCCCATCTCACAATCCCCCATTTAAATGAGCCCATTGCTACCACAGTATAGCTGCAGCCACACCACTGCTTTGAATACTTAAATTACATTCAAAGGTAGAAACTCAACTGAACTGGTGAGAGGTTTCTGAAGGAAGATACATGTTCCTGATGTTATCATGCCAAAGAAACTTTTTAAAGAATAATGGACAGCAAAAATAATAAAGACTGAGAAATGACACATTTATGAACAGGGGTTGGACATGGATGTATAATGTCAAAAAAGGAATAATCAGAAGAGTCCAAGGCTATAAATTCCTGAAAACACCAATAAAAATTTTTTAAAAATTAAAAAGAAGAGAAGTATTAATCATTAGGCTCATTTGACAGGACAAAGCGCAATCTTCGGGAGCTACAAATTGCTCGAAAAATACAGAAAATTTCTATTCTACTTTGTGAATAGCAAAGCAATGGAAAATTTTTGTAAGCTGCTGGACTTTGATGATTTTCCAAAGCTGTCCTGAAAAGCAATTTTTTGGCTCCCAGTTGAAAGAGTTGTTTTAAATACAAAAAACAATGGTTCAGGCTGCCACCAGCTTTTTTTTGGCTGAAGGAAAAACAGAGGTCAAATGCCTGCAGTTGCCAACATGTTTCATCAAGATGTAATTTTGAAATGGTTGGTGGACATAAGAGCTGCCAGAGAATTGCTGTCCAATTCACTCCCCAAAACTTACTCTGAGGGGGTTGGAACAGCAGTTACTGAATAGAATCATTTGAAAGTGGCTCACATGAAAGTTGGATATTTAGCAGTTTCTTCCACTTCTTACTCTCCCCTTTTATGTATGGGAAATTTAAGAGTATAAGAATGGAAGAGCATCAGACAGTTGGGTGCTCTGAGGCAATGCAGAGAGGAATGCAAACAGCAGCAGCAAAACACAGTGCCAGGTGAACACAGAAATGAACAAACAATCACAGGCACGGCTCTCCTGCTTTTCCAATGGGGAGAGTTAAGCTACAGCCAATAAATCTCTGCTGTGATCAGAGACAGTACAGGAAGTGCCTAACCCCCCAGTGTCACTGTTCTGGCTTTATTGCAGTGTAACTGGTTATAATTCCTGGTTTAACAGCAGTACATCAGCACACAGAATCAAGCCCACCAGCACTTAATAATTCAAAGCTCAGCTAACCACCACTGGTGGGAATGAGAAGGAAGCCATCAACAGAGACTGCTGAATGCATGAGCCCCAGGTGACTTCACATCTCCTGTCTGTCATGCCAGTCATCAAAGCCTGGATTACACAGCCAGCTCAGGTATGTGCTGAACTCCATTCGCTCCTGCTGCTCTCTGCTCCTGCATCTCCCAAAGACTCAACAGCTGGGAGAGGGCACTGGGGAGAAGGTCCTCAGCTTGCATCATCCCCCTCTGCCTTTACAATCCACAACAGCCAATTATATCATTCACAATCTTTTTTTTTTCCTGATTTAATTCCATTCAAAAGAGCTATCCACTAGATTTTACACAAACTGCCTTGTGCTGGGGACGTTTGTTTTTTTTTCTTCTCGGACGCAGCAGTCTGCTGAGAAAATGCTAGGTTAAGCAGAGTTCATTGGAACTGGCCAAACCAATGTGGGAACTGTGTTTGTTTTTCTCTCGATGTGGGGATCAGATCTCAAAGTTCACTGTGTTGGAGTTACTATTTAATCACGTGGACACCCTCAAATCCATAAATAGGCTGTAATTTAATGT
Organism: Notiomystis cincta; assembly: GCA_013398075.1. NCBI lineage: Eukaryota > Metazoa > Chordata > Aves > Passeriformes > Notiomystidae > Notiomystis > Notiomystis cincta. The sequence continues at coordinate 82,388 of VZRX01023359.1, read as the reverse complement.
ACTGCATCTAAGTTTCTGCTAGTGAATTGAGCAATGCCCCTGGACTCTGACACGCTGCATTCCTGTGTCCCTTCCTAAACCAACAGACCAATCTGGTTTTTTCACCTCTTCCCGAGCTACAGGAGTGTTCAAAGCTGTACATGAACCATCTGGGCACTGAACACAAACAGTCTGAAAACAGAACCGTGCATCTTCTCCAGTGTGTGCATTTAAACTGCACATCAGTGAATAAGTAAATATTTTATTGTAGATGGATTGAAACATGAGACTAAGAGCCAGTCTCTCTGAGCTCTTAAAATACAAGTAGTTCTTCCTTCAGACCACAGGCAGTGCCACTGCCTCCTCTCACTTGGCTTTAAAGGGGAGCTGGGGCCATGTGTAACACAGCTGGGCATTTACTCACTGCAAGAATACTTGACACGATCACTTTGTTTTCTTAGCACTTCACAGACATTTATAAAACTCCATTCAAGGTTTGATGTTTAAGTATTTGGCTCAGATTTGATTTATGCTTTGAAAAATCAGGTTTAAAATCTGCTTCTATAACTTGATTTATCAGAAGGCAATGGCAGTTTTTTAATGACTTCACCTGATAATGAGCACTCTTGGAAACCATAAGACACTGCTGAGGAAGTGTCTCAGCATGAGTTTTCTGGAAAATGCTTGTAATAAATCATTCAATTTTGCCCACGAGCTACTGTATGCTAGGAAAAGGTTTGAAACCCTATTTCTAAAACATTTTTGAAGGCAACTGACAGTTGGAGTAATATATACAGTTAAAAAACCAGAGGCACAGTTACACCTTTGGCTGAGAAGCTCACACAAGTTGACATTTGGGCAACCACCATTAATTTACTTCCCCATTATTACTCAGTGATTTTTGACAGTTTCTGTCTGCAGAGGCTTCATACCTTTTTTCCAAATCCACATTCTCATATTCAATGCTAGTAAAAGGGAATTTGGTAGAAAATGTCAGAATCCAACTTCATTGTTTACTTGAGAAAAAAGTATTGGTTTTTTTTAAGTTGAACTGTGAAATCAATTCCAGCTTCTGCATAAGGAACCATTCAGAAAGTGTAACACTATTTTTCCTCTCAATTAGCACTCAGTCAAATTGCACATTTTGGAGAATTGAAATACACGTCTCTAATTAGCGACAGGTTTGTATTAATAGACATTTGTCTCTGAAAAGATTATTACTGTGACCCAAAGAATTTACAGATGACAAGAGATAAAGGAAGGGCATAAGAAAAAGCAGCAGAAATGTAACATCTCATTAGAGGAGTAATCATAAATGTTATCTAACCCAACTGACCTTTTACCTATTTAGTTGTTATCAGCCAGTTCATCAGTTCATTGCTCTTATGTCAAAGACTCAACCCTTGCAGAAAATGAAAGGGGAAAACCACATAAGGATTCTGAACAATTTCAAGGAAGGTTCTCTGAATTATAAAATCATTGCCTGGACTCATAAAAAAGCCCTGCAGGTAGAAGAACTGAAATAAGCCACTACTCTGAGATGAGGAAGCCATAGGAACTTTGTTAGAGCCATCACAAAGTATTACAGAACAAGAAGGGTCAGAAAAAACTTGGTTAAGAATCTAGGAAAAGGATGGTGAGGAGGAATCTGTGCAAGAGGTTATCAGAAACTGCACTTCTATTCCAGACACCCAAGACACCAAGTACCCTGCAGGACACATATATTTAAAATGCACACACTTTTGTTCACTTGCTCAGGCACAAATTTTATTCAAGCCGAACAGCTCAGTTGAAAAAGGTGCAAACTACCAGAGCTCCATTTCAGCCATCCCTGACTGAGGATAAAATAAAAATAGGATAAGGATTTGGTGCCTGGGAGAACAGAAACAGCTGGGAGATGACAGACTAAGCAATTACCTTTACAGATTCATCGTTTCAGAGCTCCCCAGCTGAAGGAAGCGGTTGTCAGTGCAAAGCACAGATAATTTCAGTGTCAGCACACGGCTCGCTGAGCACAGGGGTTTGCCAGCAGACTTCCTGCTGGCCACTCAGTGGGTAAACACTCCTGCAGTCAGACCACGCTGGCCATGCTCTCTGTGCAGTTCCTTGTGCAGATATCCCAACTATGATGCAAGCTGGAGGGGGGAACAACCTAACTGCTCAGCCAAACTCTTTCTTTAGGTTTTAGTAAGCTTTGAATTTCAAAAACATTTCAGTCTGCAGGGCCAGTTTTATTCTAGACACCCCTGACAGCAGCAGCACTGAGTCAGGAGCCACGGCCATCCTTGCACTATCAGGTATCTGCCTCATTCCCAGTGGAGCTGCTTTATAGTCAGCCATAGGCTCACCCTGCTGTGGGAACACGGGCCTTAGGGCAAAGTGCACTGCAAGGACCTGCATTTGCTCACCTGAAGTGTTTTTTTTGGTAAAGCAACTGTGGCTGGCAGCAGCATTCTGCACAGGAGCAGTACAGGGGGGTAATGCAAGAAACACAGCCCCCTCTTTCATTGGCACCTCTGTGAAGAGTCCCACTGACTTCACTGGGACTATCCCTGTGCCAAAATACTACACACGAGGGAAAGACTCATTGGGTCTTCAACTTTCAGCACAGAAATATTTCCTGCCATGCTCCAGTGCACTGTAGCATCACGTTGTTCCTTGCTTGGTCTGCATTTAAGCAGCAGTGAAGAGTTTTCAATCTCCTTCCCCAAAATCTTCTGAAGGTTAATGCCTATTGAGTGCCTTAAAATACTTGGATGAGAAAGGGATGTAGTCGAATACAGGGTCATTGAGGCATTTTGATGAGAATGTGTCGCTTCATTTCCTAGAATTAAGCTGCTCAAGCTGTGCTCACAGCTCCCTTCCAAGGAGGGGATGGGGGCATGACACAGGACAGCAGCTCACTTCAGCAAACAGATCAGAGACCAAAGTTACACAGTTACATTTCCTTCCTGAATAAAAGAAATAATCAAGAGCTGTATGTAAAACCACCTTTTTATTGCCACTTACACAGTTTCAAAAATTGAACATTCAGATGAGCAACTATCTGGGTTTATTTGTAGTTTGTTACTAGTAACTTCACCATAACCAGGCAGAATCTCCCTTTCCAAATTCTGTAAGATTCCATCCAGCAGATCCTGAAATATTCACTTTGCATGTTGGCATCTCGCACCAAAAAGAAATTCTTTTTGAGTGAACTATATAGTGGTTGATGAAAAAATTATTACACAATGCAGGCTTTTACAATGTCACATCTTTTTTTCAAAATAATTTGAAGATTCCAAGTAAGACTTCTTTTATTCAAAAAATAAATATATCCTTTCTGAATCAAAGCACTTCATATGACATTAAGTACAAAGAAGAAATGTACTTCTTTGGAAGTTCTGAAATAGACATACAAGAGCTCATGGGAGCAACATTATCCGTAACAGTGATAAAAGCTGAAAGCTGATTTTTTACAAATTTATAGCAGAACACGATTTCCTTTTACAATATAGAGCTTCAAACAGCTTTAAGAAAAACACCATTTTTAAAAGTCTGAAAGGCACATAACTGGACCATAAAACGTACTGGCACATTCACTAATACGTTTTATGTTACATTCCTAAAGAGAATCTGCGGGACCCTAGCCAAGAGAAAGACTGCAAATACCAGCAAGTTCCTTTGCAAAATACTAAAAGAGTGACAGAGAGTTCCTTTTGGCTCTTGGTAAAATTAATATCCCAAAGCTAGAGAGTCTGAAAAGCTGCATCATTCAGTTGTATTTGGACGAGTTGCTACATAAACAAACACAACAATCAGCAGTACTACGACAGCCAGCGTGGGAAGCACCACGGTGGTGATCTGTTGCCGGGCCTCTTGCATTGCCTGTTTTCTCTCCTTTTTATCTTTGGAGGTCTCTTTTTTGGGTTTTCCTCTAAGCTGCCTCATCCTCCTCTTTGGATCTTTTTTTTGCTGAAATGTGGGAACAAAGGGGGTGGAACAGCAGAAAATTGTCCAAGGTCTTTTGAAACAAGAGGCTGAAAAATGCCTTTTCCGTTGTGTGTCTGGCTGTGCAAGAAACTGCAAAAGAAAGGAAACAATTCTTTTGAGCAAGATCTACACATATTCCAGTCATTAAAAACATTTTCAGCTCCACTTGGTAAATCTTTCATCCAAAGGACACCAATGCAGCTTCTTTCAAAGAAAGACTCAGAATCACAGAGTTCAGCTCATCCACATAACACTTTCCCCATAAAAACTACAGCAGTTCATCATGGTCTGTATCAGTCCAAAAACCCTGAACTTGCACTCTTTTTAAGCCAAAAACAAAGCCTGGCACCATACATTTTATCCTCCAAGGCAAACAAGGTAACACACCTAAACACTTAATGAAAATCATATGGATGAGTCTTGCATAAACACAGGGTTCCAGCTGCCCCTTCTTGAAACAGCAGCAGGCTCCCTGCTCAGGGGCTGTGGCTCCCCACAAACCTGCAGAACGAGGAGGGGCAAGCACACATCCTGCCACAAGCATTTATCATTCCACAACAGGTATTTATTGGCATAAAGGGTACTCCAACAGGAACAAATGGGGAGAAAGAGCTGCTTAATTTAATACTTCTGGTTCTGATGCCACAGAACAAAGTCTAAATCATAACATGACTCAGTGCTGTCACTCTTATTGCAGCTGGCATTGACAAAAGAAAAAAAGCCCAAGTGATATCTAGTCTGCTAACAAATCACTGGTGTAGACAAGCAGTCATCAATAAAGTAGAAGGTAGTTGTTCTAAAGCATCTCCTAGACAATTTTTAAATACAGAAGTATCTACAATGTAAGATTAACAAAAACACAGCATGGTATGAAAGCCTCTCTGAAATGAGTTAGTAGGGGCTTAGTATTTCCAAACCCAAAGTTTTCTTGTCCCTGAGCTGCCTAGAGCTGTGCAATTCCCTGACTGTGCAGCAAGGGTGGATGCCAGCCATTGGTTATATTCTTCTCCACCACATCCCCCAGTTCTGCCATGGCACAACAGCTGGGCACAGGCCACATGTAAATAAATACAGATTTGGAGGGTAACAATTACTGATATCAAACACTGAGCTGAACTGAAGTAAATTATGAAGTCAGGTTTTTCCATCACTCTAATATACTCAGAATAAAATGTACGTAGAAATTACTGGGTTAGTGCAACTTCCTCTTTTCTTTCCTTCTTCTTTATATCAAAATATAAAGATGATTTTAACATGCTGCTGTAGGTGAGGAGCCTATGTCAACAAGCAAAGCTGCTAAACTCAGTTCATCCCAGACACGATTTCCTCTAGATGTGTTATCTCTGGTCGATGCTACAAGTTGTCTTATGACTACTTGTTTTTTTAAAAAAAACAAGAGCAGGTGTCACTGAGAGTGAGATGCTTTCTTTTGGTGGTACCACTCAATCTCGTTTGTCAGCCTAATCACAAAGCAAAATGGAACTAAAAACACTCATGTACAAAACAAGAATCCTCACCTAGAGATTATGTGCAGTTACAAAGGACTTGTCATCCTTTCTCACAGGTAGAAACCTGTCTGCTGTGAATCTCTTCCAGGCATTTACTCTGCATCATTTAAGGTACAATGAGGAATAACTCTGCTAAATTTGAACTGATGGAAGTGACCAGACTATCATAGCAACCCTGTGGTACTAGAAAACCAGCAACAAGGCAAAGCATCAATACTTCTGGCTTGATATGGTCCATCCTGGATGCAATCTAAACAAATAAAAAAAATAACTCACTCCTAACAAGAAAAAAAGCTCAAGCATAACAATATCTCAGTGTTCTGATGGATTCATCAATTCTGTATCACCTGCTTCTACATCTTTCAGGAAGTTGTTTTCTGATCATAAACTTTGCAAATTCAGATTGCACTCTGAGGTTTTGGTTTTGATAAAGCACAAAAAGGGAATTTTGGTGCCTAAGACAGTTTTCAAAAGAGGAAACAATAAAATTCAAGTCTTAAAAAGAATTAATTCCTTCTGCATGGTACAGCATTAGAATCAAAATATGCAACAGATTTAGAGACCAGAAGTGGTCAATGAACTTCGTGATGGGGAAGTAAACAGGAACTGGATGGAGCAACTACACATGACACCCTGTTCTAATCTTTTAATCAAATGCGACTATGTCATTTCTAAACTTTCATGACTTTCTTCTCAGCAAATCCTCAACTCTCCCTGACTCAGCGTGGAGCTTTTGGTATTACACCTCCTGCAAGCAATGGGTTTCTGTTTTGGTGGTGTTATTTAACACTTCTCTAACTCCTGCATTTCCTCTGGGACAAAACAAATTTTTTTTACCCCTTCCATTACCATTTCCTCTCCTGCTCTGCTCACAAGATTTATTACCAAACTGTAGAAAAACTACTATGTAAAATCAAGTTTTACATTTGTCCTTTGGGATAATTAGCCAACCAGAGCATTTCGGGCTGTATTTTGGCATTATTTTCTGTTTCCACTGTTAATGTAGGTCTGTGGGTTTTGTATCTGGATTAATCACAAAACCCAAGAAGAGATGGACAGTAAAAGCCTCTGGGACTTTCTCTGTACTACAGTAACAAAGAGGAGTTGCCATGAAACCAATCTCTCTAACAGTAAATGTATGCCTTGCTCTGTGCAGCATCACTTACCACCCAGACATTAAAAACATCAGGATGTTTTTTTAAGTCTCTTTTGAATGAATATTTCGTTCTGAAGCAGAATTATACCAAGTTAATTACATACACTGGCTAACATCTGACAGCTTAGAACAGAAAGCCTTCCCGCAAACGTCAGCACCACTTGAATTGCAAGCTCACACTCTCCAGTTTGGGAATCTGGCATCAGTCTCCAAATACATTTCCAGTAGACTGCATTACTTGGCTTTGCTACTGGCAGAGATGGACTCCCACAGAAACTGACCCAGAGAAATGAGCCTTAGGGTTCAGCTTAACTGAACCATAAAATGGAAGTGGTGAATCTCTGCAAGTTGCTGCCAGGGCCCTGCTGCCACCAGGTGCCCAGCCGTAACTGCCAGGAGAGTTGCTGCAAGAAACAACACTTTCCCACAGGAAAAGTTCAAGATGTTGTAGATTCTGCTATGTTCATCCTGGAATGAAACAGCCCTGAAAAACCAGTGCTCAGCTGGATATGAGGTAACTCTACAGCTCATGTTGTACAAGCACATTCAGAATGCTTTATACTGCCAAGCCTCTTACCAGCCCCCATGGACTTCACTGACTACTGAAAATTATGGGAAGAAAGAAACAGATCCATAAAGCACATCAAGGCAGTGACAGGGGCAGGATGACAACATTAGGATCTTGTTCCCTGTGGCATGCACAGTCCATGAGAACAAATTATCTGACATTACTGAGCTACATCCTCCCTCAGCCAGCAACCACCCTGCTTGTGCTCTGGGAAGGCTGAATGCCAGTGAAGAGAGGAAGGAAGTAATACAGCATTGGGATGGGTGTAATTAACAGTCTCATTAGCACTGCTCATTTGAAACATCTCAGAGCAAGCCACTATCAAAAGGTCAATAAGAAAGTTATGTCCCACAGGTACTCCATTCTTGGGCAAACTCTAACCTTGGGCCAGCTGCAGAAGAACTGGAAGCTCACCTTTCCGCCTCAGACAGAAGCTGAGTCTCCTTTCCATGCCAGTCTCCCCTGAACAGGGGAGGGCTCACTGCCACAGGCTGCACAAATCCCATCCTCCTAAGGCTACTTCCCATGGGTATTAACTGCTCAACTGGCCCAAACATCTGCCAGGCAGGGAAGTGATCACCAAACTGGTTCAACTACTGCCTTACCTGGAAAGCCAGCAACTCCCTCAACTGGGACACAAGTAGAACAGCAACAGAAGGGACTGGCCCTCTAGCAAAACTTGCATAGTCCACAACACTGTGACAGCAGCCTGGCACTAGCCAGACATGGTAACTTCATCTTACTTTTATCCATTTTGAAATTTAAAATTCGATAATAAAATTGCATGGGGTGATGAGGTTATTTTTAAGTTCACTATAGCAAAGTTTCCCCCAAAAGCAGAAACCTGCTGGCTAGAAAAAAACAGTCTTGATTGCCAAGTCAAGAAAATGAGTGTTGACTTGGTAAAATTGTAGGGGGTAAAATACCCATCTCACAAAGCCTACCCCAGCTTGATACTGAAGAGCTAAAGTTTCCAGGAGAAAAAAAAAAAATTAAAAAATCAGGCTACTGAGGGGAAACCTGAAGACATCGTTCTTCAATGTAATACAAATTCACTAATTTAGTATTATGGCTTGCCTACTAGGGCAATTACATTCCTCCTGGCCCATCATCAGCATTGCTTTTAATATACAAAATTGTTCCTCATTCTGTCTTCTGGTTTAAGTTACTCTGAACTGTTTCTGCAGAGCTAATGCCAAAATCTAAAAACATGAATTGGTGGACTGAGTCACTGAAGTCACTCACACCAATGCTGAAGTATTTGCCAGCATCTCAGAGCAAGACAGTTGCAGCTAACCAGGGATAGTTTTATACCAGAAGGCTGTAGTGAAACCTGTAGGGACTGGTATCCTTCAAAATATACCAACAATCTTCCAACCACATATATACCAGTCTGTCATCTCTTCTTTTTTTGGTAAAATTAACCCTGACCCTCAGTAATCTACAGTTAAAAGCTCTTCACACCACAATGGCTATTCCTGCAAATGACTCCAGCTACAGCAGTGCTCATGGAGTACTGCAAATTTGCATATCCTTCCACGTGCAACACACACACAAAAGATTTTGTTTATCTGCACTTAGGGTAATTGCATGTCTCAATGTCTAAAGAACATATTATCACCAACCTTGAATGAATGTATTAACCATGTTAAACTGGCTAATTTTTCTCCAAATCCAAAATTACAAGTGTATGCAAGCCAATTTGGCACAACCTGGCTTCATGATCCTGCTAGTGACACTGCAACATTCCTGGAACAGCAAAACAACTTGAAATTCAAACAAACAATCTGACAGGAATTAATTTTTATAATTTAAATTTTCCCTTAGGGGTATGGATGTTACTGAGACATTAAAAATAAAATCAAACAACAAACCAGCAGACAATCTGGACACACAGTATTCAGACTGCCTGCCAGCAACTGGAAAAAAAGGACACAAGACATCTAAGCAGACAATAGTCTTCAGATTATTTGAGCATTAAAAAGCCCCCAAACCAGTAGTTCCCAATCACCAAGACTCACCAGCATCAGAGTTGAGAAGAACCCAAATCAACAAACTTATCAGCTTGTTACTTATTTTGCTCCTGGGCTGATTACTTCAGGGTCACACAGCCAGAGCTGCTGCATGGAGGCTGGAAGAACCATTGGGCCCAAGAGCTGGAAAGAGGAGGAGGAGGTAGGGATCCAAGGAGCAAGAGGAAGCCTGGTCAGCAGAGAACACTGCTCAGCACTGTGGTCATTAAAACAGGAGCACTCCCCACCCTCGTGACAAAGACCATCCTTCCCGCCAGTGTTCCTTGAGTGCTGCCAAAGCCCCAGGCCATGGCACGGAGTCCTCTCCTTGCACAGTCCCAGCAGAACGGACACAGGGGCTCTGTGCAGCCAGAGCAGCAGTGCAGGGCCTCCTACACTCAAGACTTTAATCTCCCTTACTTCATGGAACTTCAGCTTCCCTGCAGCCAAGGCAGTGACCACTGCAAGGAGATGGCAGCTCTTGACAGAGCAGAAGGAACCCTGATGTGCTGCCCCAGCCAGCATGGAGAGCACAGAACCCACAAATTAGCTGAAGTAATATTATTCTTACTTCCACCCTTAAAAAAAGTGGGGTCTAAGCAACAGAGATGTTTTATTTCCTACCTTTGAAACCAGGCAAATGTTTTGGGGTCTTTTAATGAAAAGCTGAACTGCATGTAATACTGTTACACAAACCATGGGTACTATTTAATAAAGGACAAGTCTTATTTTGGGCTACCCTACAGAATCACAGAATCAACTGGATTGGAAAAGGCCTCTGAGATCATCAAGTCCAGCTTGTGTCCAGACATCACCATGTCAAATAGACCATAGCACTAAGTGCCACATCCAGCCTTATCTTAAATACCTCCGGGGGCTGTGACTCCACCTCCCTGGGCAGCCCATTCTAATGTCTAATCACCCCTTCTGTAAGAAATTCTTCCTACTGTCCAACCTAAACCTCCCCTGGTGCAGCTTAACACTGTGTCCTCTCATCCTGTCACTGGTTGTCTGGGAGACCAAGCCCCATCTGGCTGCACCCTCTTTTCAGGTAGTTGTAGTGATAAGGTCACCCCTGAGCCTCCTCTTCTCCAGGCTCCTCCACAGAACACACACTTATTTTGTCTCTCATTACTCCATTACTGATTTTAGCTTGAGGTGACATATCACATTTGGATGGGGAATTTTCTTTCCTGAAACTCTAAGGTCTGGCCATTGCAGGAATAGCATCAGCAAGGTCACCAATTTCTAAGGTGATTTGGCCAGATTAGACATGCAGCTAAATGGGAACTTTTAAAAGTATTTTAGTAGGAGTCTGAAACAGATGTACAAGCAGGAATACCAGTGCATGGAGCTCTAGATGAGGTCTCCAGAGAGAGACAAAGCCTTTCCATCCACCTAGGTCCAACTCTATTTTACCTCACATTTTAGTTATGGCAGATGTGAGAAAAATAACAACCTTTACGTCTTCTGTGAAGAACATGTTTATCACTTTGTGTGGGTAGACCTTGCAGAAGCTCTTGGATCAGTTTTACCCATCTCCCATGCAGAGATAGAAGCTAAATGCCCCTGTGTTTGCATCAGACCTGTCAGGCACCCATGGCAGGAAGCTTTTTGGGGAGAAAAAAAAGGCAAAAAAAGCTTGACTTCAACAGTTTTTAGGCAACTGCAGTAGTAATTGTCCAGCACTATTTCCATCACATTCAAGTACAACTATTACACTTCATTTTTAACACTAAGTGTAGAATTATAGTTTAAAAAATCTTCATTATTTGACTAGTTCTATGCAATCACTTGTGTGGGTGACAGAGCAAAGATTTGCCAATTTGGCTAAGAGTGCTGAACCCTAAAGACTGGGCCTGCCCAAAGGATTAGCAAAACACTTCAATCCTAGTCACATCCTCCATCCCTCTCCCAAATCTCCCCACACAACCCACTCTGAGCGACACAAAAGCGGTTCCATGATGAAGTGAATATTCCAGCTATAGAAGAGCTTCTTATGGTACTGAAACATAGTTCTATGCAACTAATAAAGAGAGGAACTTACTATCAAGTGCTTATATAAAAAAAAAAAAAAGATTTTTAATTTGTACAAACCATCCCCTAGCAAAACGAGCAATGACTGCAGCAACAGCCAAAAAAATAACTCTCCTTCTCCATGATCAAAATGCTCTGGGTCACCCATTCCTTGTAAACTGAAGCTGTACAGCAGAGCTGATGCATACCTGAAGGTAATGCTTGCAATGTGAAATTTGACATCTTCTCTTTTAGTGACACTGTCATGATTTCAGAGTCTGCTAAAAATGAAGAAAAGCATTAAGAGAAAAATTTTTGCTCTGTGAAAAATGGATTTTCACGTTACAGCATGAGGCTAATTCTTAATATCATAAAAATTTACCTCAGTCTATTTGACTGTAGCAAGGAATTACAATTAGGAAATCAAAAGAACTCTGTTTTCAAGGGTGAAAGCTTTTAATTATGCACGTAGCAATATGGAACTATTAAGATTCTGTTTGAAGTCAGTTTAACATTATTTTTTAGTGAGAGGTGGTGGCTTTTTTCCTAAAGCTGAATTGACCCTACATTACTGCAACATCACATTTACTGTAAATGCAGCTTTGAGAGTCTCCAAACTACTCACAGCATTTGGAAAATGAAAGCCATCACTGAATGCTGCCAGAAAGTCAGAGGGAGCAAGGCCGCCAAAGCAGAAAGCTATTTCCATATGATTCTCACAATTCCAAGGACCCGGGTACAGCGAGCAATCTCCATTAGAAACAAAGAGCCGCGGATCTCTGCCTTTGGGCAGGCGTTGTTAAACTGAGGCAAGGGACGTGCAGTGCCGTCCTACCTGCCCTGAATGCAGCAAAGGAACTGAGCAGAATGCAATTAAAACAAAATAAATTAAAAGGCACGTTCCTTTGCTCGATGAACAGGTTGATAAGTAAACCTATATTTTTCCTGGAAGAGAATCAACATCAAGGCGACTTTTCCAACAGGCAGTCCAATGAAGAAATACAACTAATGTTTACTGAAAACACAAGAAAAATAAGCATGTAATTTCTGACACTGCATGAATCCAATTCCTAGGGGAAGCTCTAAAAGAAGAGCTTGCCATTCTGTGTCTCTACAGCTACAGATGATCTTGCACATAAATGCAGTAAACCACAATGTCTAGCATATGACTTGGTATTATGTGTTTGCTCAGATGTCTTCATAAAAGGTAATTTTCTCAGCTGTTCCTGACAAGGCTCCTTTGGATACAAAACATTTATATTTCCAGTGTATTTACAGAAATTCAGTCAGTTTCTAAACAGCTACACTAAATAAATAATAAAGTAGCCACTGGTGTCAGAGCTCCTCAAAATTTAGGTGCTGCTTTCCCAGACCAACCCTAAGAGTTTGGCATCTGCCAGAAGGGGCAGCAACAGGAATCCAGTGTGACAACAATGTTTCTGTTTTCCCAGCTGCGCCAGCCCACCCAGATCTCGAGTGCCACTGCTCGCACCTCAAACTGAACTGTCACCAGAGGGTAGCAGCGCTCATCTTCTGCAATGGATGGGAAACAGTTTTCCTCCATGAGGTCTGCTTGTTGCTTCCCCCGTTCAAGCTAAGGGGTTCCCAAAACAGTCACTCTGTGAGATAGCATCACTATAAATGCGTCTGAGAGAGATCCCCAAGGCATGGGCCAGGCACAAAGCCAGCAAGTCTGAAGCCTGATGTTACAGTTTTGTAATGCTAACAGGAGAGTTGAGGGACTGTCACTGCTTTTCCTTACAATTCTACCGTCTTTAAAACTTTGGCACTGAAAACTCAGTCCAGGCTAAAGATTGGCAGGCAGAAAATCCATGCCCACAGCAAACAAGGATGCAATGTTAAATCTAAAACCACAGAAACCACAGAGGCAAGAGCTGAGCCTGGGTGGCAGGTGTGTGTGTGTGTGTGTGTGTGTACACCTGTGTGTGCACTGGAGAGGGGAAGGATGCAGAGTGACTGCAGAGTTTCTTCCAGAGAAAGGCTGGAAGAACAGTCCCAAGATAGAAGAAACCTAGAACATCCAGAAATGTGTACTTCCTGACTGCAAGACAATCTCTGTATGCTGGATCAAAACTATTTGTGAAATTGTTTCTTCAGAAGGCACAAAGGGAAATCCCACTCTTCCAGCTCAAATATACAGAACTATCTGGCACAGGAACAAGCAAGATTGATGTGTACCTGGGCTCCTGAAATCCCCTGACAGCCCCACAGGGGAAAATGGACAGCACTGCACTGACAACAGCACTTACATTTTATTCTGTACAGTAGCTTAGAGGTATTCATAGATTTAAAGCCAGCCTGATGCAATGCCAGAACATACTGAATGAGGGGTTCAGATCTCAAACTCATCCCCTTGGGGGTTGTCTGAAATTCTGGTTTTTCAAGCTTTTCTTGGCAGGGATGGTTTTCCAGTAGGAGGCTGAGGAAAGACTGCTGGCAACCTGCCTGTCTCTCCCTGCTTCTACATGTGCCAGGGAAGGACTGCACGACACTGGAGAGTAACTAAATCACACAGAAATCAGCCCAAATACTATCGATGAAGTGGGTACCCGTGTTACTCCCCTCCTTACTCACTTTCCAAGCTTTATTTTAGGACTTATGCAGTGCTGCCATTTGGCAGATCTCATTCCCACCTCTGCTGCCTTCTACACACTCTCATTTGATCTGGATAATCAAGTTACCAATGAATGAAGTAGAAGCCTCCACCTTACATTGGAAGAGCACTACAGGTTTAGGCTAGAGCTCTTCCTCCAGCAGCCAGAAATCTGCACCTTTCCCAAATTCCTTTCAGTTACAAAAATGTTCTCAACATCAGTGTGAAAACAATGCAATCAGGACACCTTTTTTTTGAAGGAGGCTGGGGGGAGGCAAGATAATAACAGACTTGCAACACAGGATGGGTGGGGAAGTTTTTCTTCCTACTACTGGTCTCAGTAAAATCCCATTCTGTTTACTCCCCAGCTTAAACCTGAAGTCTTATTACATTTCACTAAACAATCCCACATTATAATAAAGAAGTTGGCTTTCCTGCCATGATTGATAGACTCTTTGCAATTATTTAAGGGGAAGGCACATAATTACATACAGCTGGATTAGGCTGATCAAATCCCTGTTAGTGTCTGTCAATATACACATAATAAGACAGTGTGACATTAATGTAAACTAATTTAAATACAGAAAGTTTAATTAAGACTTAATAAAATTACAAATAGAAAGGTTTTGTACAGTCTAACCAAAGGGAATTGCTCAGCAAAGCCACCATATAAACACAAACCTGTCTTGCCTCATCAGGTCTGCAACACTGGTTCTTGCACCATCTATTTACATATTCTTATTTACAGTTCTACTGCCAAGACTTTCCCCCAGCTCAAAAACTTGGAAGCAAAAGCAAATGCTGTGGAGCCATGTGTGTAACAGTCCATTATGAGCAAGCCCAGGTAGTCAGAGAAGGATGTCCCAGAAGTTCCTGTACAACACTCAGCAAACAACTATTGATCAGTACCACAGCTCGACACAGTACAAGTGACCTCCTTTAAAAGCACTTCCCAAGACCAAACATCACCTCCCCCTATGCAAGTGTATTCACATTCACCCCTATCAATTAGTCCTGGTACAGCCCCCTTTTCCACTCGAGTTGTTTTTAAAGCAATCTGCTACATTCACAGTGCTCTCAGAGTCACCAGTGATACACAACACTGCATTAACCCCAGCAAGCTTAGTGCAAGGCCAAGCTTCACTCCCTGCTGCATTTTTCCAAGGGTAATCATGCTCGTGCACTGCCTTAGTGGTCCTTTTCCTGCAGCTCCTTACATGGTTGGAACTGATTTCCTAATGATAGGTAAAATACACTGAATGCTTGGTATGGCATTCCAGCCCCTTTAGCTTGTGTAAGCCCATGCATGCAGGGCCAGGGAGATCTGGGTATGGATGCCAGAATCCCAGTTGTCCACACGTGTTCCCTTTCCCCCTTCACTGGGTGACAATGACTCGTTCTGCATAATGCACATGTTATCACCATTTCCAACCTAGCTGCCCTTGCTGTTTTTGTGTCAGGCACTTTCCAAGACAGTGACCCAGCAAGAAGGGTGCAGGAGCAACACTGTGCCACTGGAGACCTTCTCTCCACCATCAAGAATGGCTGTGCTTTGTTATTAAAAAGTAGGGCAGCAGCTCTTACAGAGGGCAATTCGCTCCTCCCCAGCGCACTTATTTTCCCATGCTAAAATTTCCTGGTATGCTCCTTGCCAAATTAAATCAATTTGAGTATCTCATTGAAGAAAAAAACATTGCAGATTTTGATCTATTTTTATTAATCTGCCAGTGGAGCCTGTTGCTCTGATCTGGTTTACGTGATGATTCCTTAGCTGCTATGCTCAGCCACTTCTCTGTGGAGGCCCTACAGTGTTTCAAAAAATATTAGAAAATTCTGAATACACAGGATATAAGATCTTCACCATGGCCTTATCCAAAAAGGCCGCAAAAATTGTGAACAAGTCCATTTCACAAACATGAACGTTTCCTGCAGAATTAGGTCTTATCAGCTGGGGGAAGAGGAAGAGGGAAACAAGGAAAAACCTGAGAAATATAAGTGCTAGAAAGGATTACAGTGCAATCTCCTGGAAAATATATTAAAACTCAATACCGTATTAAAACTGATGAAAAAAATTAAGCCTTCCTGTGTTCAATCACATCCCTCCAAAGCTCTTGGCCAACCTCTCCATGCTAGAGACAAATCACTGTTAGATAACCTTTTCTGAACAAGTCTATCACTTATTCTAGTTTATGTTCTGTTTCCTTTGGCAGCACAGCTATTTAAGTCATCCTTCTAATCCAGAGCCTCTAGTAATTTTTCTTTTCTGTTCTAGGGCAATTCTTCAAAGCATCATAAAGGCAAATTTAATAAGCACCTCAACTTATATTGCTTTCTATTTATAATACTGCAAGCACCTGCTGCTGCTGAGATCTAAGCACATATCTATCTTACTCTGCATAGACTGATTCAGATTAATCTTAATAGTTTCATATTTTAAAGCAATTTCAGGAAACATTGCTCCAAGCTGCTGGGTGGATTGGCTGTGGGCTTTTCTTCTCTTTGGGGTGTTGATATTTGTTAGATTTTTTCCTTTAGTGTTTTGTTTGGGTTTTTTTTTTTTGTTCGTATTGTGGTGTGGTTAGGTCTCCCCTAGCCCCCTACTTTTATTAAGATACTGCTGACCAGCTCTTAAAAATACAAGTCATTTTGCTTCCTTGTTTAAACAAGCCACATTTGATATGTGCATTACTTTATATAATTTTACTGGACTATTCAGTTGATCCCTCTTGTCAATTCAACAGCAGGCACTCAACAATCAAACCAAGTGGCTCCTGGAACCCCAACAGTGGAAGTCAAGTCAGCACTGGGGCTCATGGATGGTTTTGGGAGCACATGCAGGGAATGGGTGTTTAAGGGTTCCCACCCTGATCCAGTACACGTAGGATTTGAATCATGTATTTGACCTTCTCTCAAAAGAGGGATGTATTAGTTTTTAATCTTATCCAAGTAGTTGCAAACACCAAGTGACAGCTAAGGCTGCACAGTACAGAAGTTAAGTCCTCCATCTGACCTTTCAGAGGGGCTGAGGAATCATGGCCTTAGGCATCTCTTCAGAGTCTGTCTTCCACAGCTCACAGACAGAATATTAATGGCTGCACCCTGGGCTGTGGACATCCTGGTATCTACAACATCCACACCGACCGTTCCTGTTGTTATTTCATGTGGCAAAATGACAGATAGGAAGTTCAATGTGGTGGGGGGAAAGGAAGAAAAAAGTTATGATGCAGTGCAAGTAGGTGAGCAAGATAGTGAAGCCCAGACAGAAAGTGCAGGAGAGCCCCTCCAGTGCGCAAGAGAAGAAACAAAATGAAAACAAAGACAAACCAGGACACAGAAGAAAAGCTGCATGGAAGTAAAATAAAGACTGAAAGAAGTGCATGGAAGAGTCCATCCATCAGAGAAGACAGACATCAGTGACAGGTCTCACCTCTGCACTGTGTGTCTTTGCTTTTAGCAGCTGACAGCTGAAGTTCGTACTTCTCATCCATCTCCTGCCTACTTATTTAGGTGTGATGGAGCAGCCTCCTCCACAACTGGTCAGGAGACCTTCACAGGATACTCTGAGGACAATTTAATCTCAAGAATGACTCTCATTCCCATAAACTCCTACTCCAGAGGGGCTGTGCTATTGGACTCCCTGCAGTATTTAATATGGGCTTCATAAGGTAGGATTTTAAGTATTCCCATTAAAAACACGCCTCTTTCTCAACAAAAGAGAGTCTGATTGCTGTTTTTATTCAGCCCAATTATGGCAAGATTGCTGTTAACTTCATGACAAAAGCGTGCTCATGAATGTGTAAAACAAAGTTTACAAAACTGTTTTTAACTGCATTTGTTGGAAAATTAAGCAAATGGAAAGGCTCAGAGAGAGGAAAACATCATTGTAAGATAATCAGTAGTATGCCCTCCTCTTGCTTATCAACAACACAAGCCAATACAGACATTATCTTGGGAATCCATGGATTTTTTAATTAATTTTCTATTAACATGAGAAGATGATGATACAGATTTCCTCAGAAAATAAACGAGGCATAGGGAGACCTTGCATGTCATTTACAAAGAGGAGATGCCATGTATCCTTCAAGCCTCTGGCTGTGGCTTCCAAATTACTGTCCCAAAACATCTGTAACCTTCATGTGTTCTCATCTTCTTCCACAATTACTTCTTATCGTGTGGGAAGGTCTTGAACTTTTGCAAGAGCTATACTGAGTAAATCAGCTATAAACAGACATGCTATTGATACTCCAAGCCAACAGCTAATCATGATTTCTAGTCTTTCAGGCGAATAGGACAACTTAAAATGGCAAACATTGCTCTATCTACTCATCCAAAAATTAGGAGTGACAATAGCAGATTATTACTCATTCACTCAGAGCATTTGTTTGGCCCTGAGAGAACTGGCTTTATTCCAAGAGCTGGCAAACATTGGTTAATATACATGTAAATGTTTTATTTCTCTTGGAGTAGGCAATTTCACAAAATGAAATACCGAATTAAAGATGACCTCAGTTCTTCTGCTGATGCCTGTCTCGGATGCAGTGCTGCTAGAAGCCTTTGCAAGCTTTTTCACACCAAGTCAACAGGGAAAAAGACACCTTTTCTTTTAAAAGTGAGACAATTTCACTGTGGAAACATGAAAGCCTTTATATAAATATTAATCACCACATTTGTCCCAGAGTTAAGTGGATGGAGACTGGCTTATATAAGGTTGCAGCACTGACTTGAAAATTGTGAGTGAGATGTACTGAAATGGTTCTGCAAATACTGCTCCAAACAAGCTGCTCTTCAATACATGAACTGTGGTGCAAGAAGTAGATTAGCAACCCCAGTATTTAATCTGAGGGTACTATAAAATAGCACTTCACTCCTGAGAGTGAAGAAGGGGCATTTTGTCCTCTGAATTTCTGGTTTAAGTGTAAAGAAAAAGAAAATGTTAATTTCCTCCAAAAATGCAATTAATTCGAACTGGGAAGAAGAGAGGAGACTAAGAAAAGGAATGAGGCTCAACAGAGAGAGGGACATAAACTAAACATCTGAGCAGAAAACCTGGCAGTGGTTTAACAGAGCTTCTTATAACCAGTCCAAAACATAAATATTCTAAATAACACCAAGTGCACTGTACCTGTACTCCTGAGCATGAGTCTCCAAAACCCAAGAGGATCAACAGGCCCATTTTGTGCACTTCGAGGTGAGGACAGTATACACTACCTCCAGCAGGACTCTGAGAACCATCTTTTTCCTACAAAGGGCTGGAGGTATCAGATCTGCTTACTCCTCCTGTGATAAAGGACATCAGCCATTGCTTACCCCTCTTTCTCACAGGGAAGTGAGATTTCTTTTCACAAATTAACTAAGACTTGAAACTATAACTACAAGCACAAAGCAGATTTGTGAGAAGGAGGAGAAGCATAACCTCTTATCTACTGTGCTGTACCATATGTATCACCTCACTTTCCTTCAGGGCACACTGAAGTTTCAATCAACTGGGGACAATAAAAAGAGTTCAACATTGTTCATAAGCCGAGACAGAAATGACACAGTATTAATATATTTCACAACAGCAAGCTTAGAACGAAATACAAAGTAAGATACAAAGCATGGCTGAGACTACTTGATGGAACTTGATCAAACTACTTGATCAATACTTGATGAATAACTTGATGGAAGGCACAAGCAAAGAGCATACAACAATTAAAAACCATCAGGAGAGCTGCAGTCTAAATTCACCTCCTTCGAGTGAAAGGAAAAGACAGAAGATGAACAAACACTGATGGGGAGCAACTACCAACAGATGACCCCTTCAAAAGATTCAGGACTGTATTTATGTGGCAAGAGCTGATGAAAAGTTCAATTCCCATTTGGCAACTCATCTTGATTGCTATTGTGGTGCTCCACAGGTTTCAGTCAGGTCTCTCCATGGACAGGAACATCTATGGATACGGAAGGGACACCACATCTGTATTTTATGGAGATGAATACACCAAAGACTGCTGACATTGGAATTGCTCTTCCTCACATTCTGCATTTTAACAGGGAAACAATTTAAAGCTACCTTTGAAATATTTTCCATTATTTCTTCCCAAAGTGATGTGTTTTTCTTTTCACCTGTAGAAAACCACCGCTGGAGCAAGCACGCTGTCTAGCACTTGACATTGCTTCGCTCTGAAACTTGAACCTAACGCCGCACTTCTCCACGCTGCCTCCACACAGAGCACACCCTCCCCCCTCTCGTGTGCTACCGCTTACATGGCACCTGGAGACCTCACAAGGAAACCTGCCCGAACAAAGGGCAACACAACAGAACACGACAGCGCCGGCCTCGGTTCTGAAGAGGATTTTAAAATTTATAGCAGGGTCTCCCTTGGCCGCGCAGAGTGCGTAGCTGAAAGGAACACGCGAGCCAGGCGGAGCTGCCAGAGAGGCGCCTCTCGAAAAGGCGACAGCACTGTGACCAGATAAGGCACCAGTTAGACAGCACTGATTACCACCCTGGACAGATTTTAACTCACCTGGAGAGCAGACAGCTAATCGGATTTCTTAATGGGCTTCTCTCAGTTTCTCCGGGGCTGATGCAGGCTGCGTACAGGATTTGGAGAGAGGCTGTTCCCTGAATAGCACACGCTGCTTTACTCCCGATTCTGTTATCATCCTGCCTTACACTTACATAAAATACCAGATGGAAGTTACACAAACAGTCATTAAGAGGTTAATCATTAAATTCAGCCATGCCAGGGCAGCAACAAAGCTGACCTCTTAAATAAATTGAGCTTGGATAAAGGTTACATTGATTTTCCTAAAGAGGTTTCATTACTTAACTGTAGATTTGTGATTTCTTTTGAGAGTAAGAAGTTAAGAGCTAATCCAAATTCACTATTTATTTTCTACCAAAGAGAAACCAGCCCATTTAAAATGCAGACAATATGACAGATCTGCCTCCTTTTCATTGTTCTCTCCCCTCTGAGAGAAACTCAACTTCATAGGACTTCAAACCTCAGGGAGGGGAGGAGGAACCCACAAAAAAAACCCCAACCTAAAAACCTTTATAAAAAAACCAGTTCAGCTTTATTCTACAAGCTTTTCCTCCAGCACTGAAAACCCAATGTGTATTTTCTCCCAACTACTTTTATCTCTGTTTTGTTCTTAATGCCTTCCTAGAAATGATGTTTTCTTAGCACCAAATTGAAGTGGAAAACTTTAATTTGATGAAGAGATGGGGACTGTTTGGAGCCCAGAATCAGCAAAACAGCATAAGGCAAACATTTGGATATGCTACAGGATACTTTCTGCTATATTTTCTCCTTTCCAACTCTGATCTTCCTGTTTTCATTTTTAAACAGGTATCAGAATCAAGCAGGTGACTATTACAAGCTATACCATTAAATCAAAGAGTTTTCTCTTCATGTCCTTCCAAGTATGATAAAGATCATCCATAAAAACAAAGTGATCTGAGCTCCCCATTTCCCACAGGTAGGCTACAATACTTACTCAACCATGGCAGTCATGTCCGTGCCAAATGGAGTGTGTTACAGACCTGGGGTTTTCTAACTTTCTGAAATTACTGTTTTGACTTACTCACATCTTTGGGAATGCATAACTTACTTAAATCTAAGAAAAGGATCTAAGAAAAAGCAAGGGGAAAAAAGGAAGAGAGAGGGTTAGTCAGAAAAGAAAAAATACGTGAACCCCCCAAATACACATCTTTTACAAGGGGCAATTTCTTACTCTCCTGTTTTGAGAACCTTGCCTCTTTCATACTTAAGCAAAGTTTTCCCAAAGCAGGCATCACTGATTGCATTAATTTGGAACTTTCATGTAAACAACATTGAAGAAAGAAGTGAAAAGCCAAAAAAGGATATTAAATCATGGTATATATAGATCCCAGAACTTTGTGTGTATCTCTTCCAAGATAGGAATAACAAAAAAAAATTGGACATGAAAAAGAAGTAACAGTAGGCAAGAATGTGGAACATGAAAGGCTTTTTGCTTAAGGTCCCTCATGTCTTAAGGAATTTATTAAAAGATGATGTTAGAGCATCTGAATTTCAGTGAATTGCTTCTGAGATGGCTCCTGTTGCAGCAGCTTCTGCTGTAATATTTCACTCTGGCTGTCAGCCAAATCTTTGCTATGCTGATGCCAAATAAACGATACCCAATTTCAACGACAGATGCTGTTGGGTTGACACATAATTGATACGTTTATATTCAGGGCTCCCCGGAATTCTGAAACACTTTATTCAGGAGAAATACAACTGACAGCAGAATTCAAAGGGACTTGCACATAGCTGGTGCCACAGCACTGCTAGTATTTTTCTGAGACTGGAAGGAAGAGATTGCCAAGTGTCCAGGGTGGTCAGGAACAGTGGAGACCAAAAGTTTTCCAGGGCAAAGGAAAATATAGAGAGATACAGCCCAGCAGTAAAAGTTAACCTGCTCAGCCAGAAACCTACATGGTGAGAGAAACAGGAAACCTGAAAGTTTTCAACACAAGTCACATATCCCTTTCCTGCAGGGTTTCTAACTGCGTAGGAGATGGAAGTCAGAGAAACAACACAGCATTGAATAACAAATATGTCCATAATCTCCTTTTCTCTTTGACTTCCTTGGTTTCCTAGGCAGGAAACAGATTAGCAACCGTTAAAAATATATTTACCAAAGGTATGTTCCAAAGAAAACGTTATATACCCTGATCCTTGCATGTTCACTCTCCTGTAGACAATTTGAAATAAACTTTCATAAATAGCATTTATTTTGAAAGCAACTATATCCCTCCTCAAGCTAAACACACCTTTGCATCCACTATAATTCTTACAGGAAAAAACACTGACAATATTACAATATATGCCTACAACCTGATTTTTTTTTTTGTTTTGCTAACAAAGCATCATATTATTTTCACACAATGAATAAAATCACGAACGGAAATATTCAGCAAAAGGTTTGTACCCACTTATTTCACAAAAAAAAAAAAAAACAGCAACAAATAAAATTTGGCATAAAATACAGGAGCAAATAAATGCCACACAGCAAAGTTTTCAGTCATTTAGCCAGACAGTATATACTGTTCAGCAAACATACAGTGTGGTATATTCTGCCATGATGCCTCTTTTTAATTAAAAGCTTATGAATACTTTTGAATTGCACTATATGGGGACTATCAAATACATCTGAAGCTTGCAGATGAACAGGTTTCACTAACAGGAAACCCCTAGAAAATGTATTTTGTTGAGCATTTCTTAAATTGTATTTTAGAACACTGATCACAGCCCAGAAAGCTTCTGCAGTGTGATACAGTTCTGCTGCTTGTGAGGACTTATCCAGGTCTCCAATATTGTCTGTACTTCTCTACCAGTACCACAGGAACGATTTCTTCCTCCAGTCAAGTCTTTTCTTTCCACTGTATGAAAAAGGGACTGATGTTAATTCTTCAGACTTTGCACACTGCAGCTCTTTCCTCTAATTCTTCCTCTCCTGTGCTTCTAAGGGTTGCTAAGGGCAAAACTGTCACAAGACCTCTCTTCACACTGAATTTCTCCTTCAAGAGTGCCCAGGACATAGAATACAGATAAAAATATACAAGGGAATAATGCATTTATCATCAAAGCTCCTATCTCTCAAACCCCCAAATATTCCAGTTAGTTCAGCAACACAGAATATATAAAATATCCAGGTTTCTTTCCTTGCAAAAGCAGAAAGTGCTTGAAAAGGTCAAGGAAGTGCATTAAGTAGAAAAGCTTTAAGGGCCAGGGTTTTTTGTTTGGTTGTTGGGGTTTTTTTTTCACTGTTCTGTGAGGCATTGGAAAAAAAAATAAAGAAACAAAACCAATTTTTGCCAAAACACATCCACAAGTTAAAAGTTTAGCAGCAGCTGCACAGGTACCTTCTTCCAAAAACACCTCAAAACAACCAACTAAAAAAAACTAAACTAAAACAACAACAAAAAAAAACCTTTAAAAGCTCACCTCCAAGAAATCACACCCCTCCCCAAACCACACAGAAATTTTGTCAGTCACAAAGGGCAGGTGGGACTAACCTCCCACTGGCATTTGGGCATTCCAGCAACATATACAGAGAATCATAAAATGGTATGGGTTGGAAGGGACCTTAAAGATCATCCTGTTCCAAAGAGAACATGAAAAACATCCAGCTAAGCCAGCTGTCAACAGCTTTGATTTACCAGAAGCAGTCATGGAGCATGACAGGGTGCTACTCCACAGGCAGACCCAATCCTCCTCACTCCTGTTCAGAGGGGATCAGATGCAAAGCAGCTCCAGATGCTGTGCCAAAGCCAAGGGCAGCCAATCTCTCAGCACTGCATTTTACACTGAGCACAGCACGGAAACAAGGAAGCCCAAAGGCTTACACAGAAGATCCTGCTCCTGTCTAATTACTTGGAAGGGTGTGCAGAGAAGTGTAGGTCAGTCTGCAAGGCACTGTACGGGGTAGCTGTACTGTGTGTTAGGAAGGTGTGATTAGTTCAGGAGATCAGTGCTGAGATACACAAACCAACTCGAGTATTTCTACTTGCTACTGAATTTGCTCCAAAGATTTATTCCTACAGCTCTTTTGAGGTGTTTGAAAATTCCCCCTGCTCTTCTCTTAAACATGTACTAAAGTCAATAACTGTATTAATTTTTTAAAAAATCCATCATATTCAATAGTAATAACCTACCCTGTTATTAACAAAGGCAAGAATTTAAAAAGTCAAATGGATTCTCACTCCTGCTTCCACTATTGGAGTCTGCATTTTGTTATGTTTGGACATAGAACAGAAAGGTTTCACTTTCTCCCAGCTAAGGAAGGCAGTGCTATAGCTGGAAGATATGGGGAAAAAAAACAATAAAATGATTGTATACAAATATTTCTGCTTCTCTTCCTAAGTTTATAATGCAATTTAAAAGAAAAGCAAAAGTGTGTTTGATAGAGATAATTGCACAATGAGTTTAACATGCTAAATAAATTACCAACAGAAAGAACTAAGTCATCTTTGACTTTCAGAAATGTAAAAGACTTAGCAATAGTTCAGGCAATCAGATTTCAGATCAAATCCTACTTTTACAGACACCATTTCCTGTACTCTTAAGTATTTCTCTTACAACTGTGGGAAAGACTTAAACAATGGAGGGAAACTCTTTGCTCTGCAGACTGAAATAATAATGCAGCAGCAAGAACCAGCATTGAGACTTTTGAGTAATGGTATCAAACCCTAACATTAAGGCAAAAAGTTGGCATGCAGCCCTTTCCTCTATGCTAAAGTACTTCATCACAAGCAACTCTAAGACTCCAAGCCTTCAAACATACTTCAGGGGTTGAACAGGATAAATACAAGCCTTTCCTGTAACAGTTCTGAATTCAGAAAACTCGAGTTTTTCTGATGCTGTGCAGCATTAACACCTAAACCTTTCAAGCCACTTCAGACACATTTATCCTGCAGGTTTTGTTCTAAACTATACTACAGTTTAAATGTATGTTTTTCCATTCAGAGTGGGCTGTGAAGGTTGAGTTGATGGCCAGACCCAGCACAGCAAGTGTATAGGTTCCTAAGCAGACCTAAATCTGCAAAAACAACCAACCACAGATGAACCTCCTGAGCATTTTTGTGGCATGACTGCAGGCTCAGAGGCATATTTTATACTGGCACCAGTAAGTCTAATAAAAGCCTCTGGGATCTTATATCTTATTTGTATCATGACAGCCATGTACCTAATCTGTGTTTGAGGGTGCACTTTTGTAAAAACTCCATCTTGCAGCTTCCTTCTTTTTGTTATGCTTCTAGCTGGGTGTCAAAGTCAATTTAAAGGTCTATCCTGATGCAATGATGCTACTGACCTATAATTACCAGTAAGCAGCCATGCTAAGAATAAAATATTTGAGAGGCAAAGCACTCCAGTGAGTTTTAGTAACAAATTTATATAACACACCTCCCCTCCAGACCTGACACTAAGCATTGCACCATGGTCAGAGAATTCCTTTCCAAATATACAAGCAAAGCCAAGGTGTCAAACCAAACTGACATTGAGTGAAAAAGCAGTAAGACCAATTTATAACCAAAAGCAGTCTGAGAAGGAGATGGGATATAACACCCTGAGGTCTGGTACATCCAAACCCTGATTATCCATACCTCTAGCAGGATACAAAGCCCAAAATCAACATGACCCGAACACAAGGGTTTTATGTTTTATGCTTAGCAACTAATAAGGCTTGAGGAGTCTTATTAGAGACCCTTCTCAAAAGAGCCTATCTGAAGGCAGATGGTACTTTGAGTGCTAAAGCCTACCCAGCCACCTCCTCCCATTTCACATTTTTTCCCCCAAGTTTACCATCATGCAATCACAACTCTTCAACTCTTTAACTGTAGTACCTCTTTATTCTTCATAGATTTTTTAGACCAGTCTATGGAAAAAAAAAAAAAAAAAAGAACAACAAAACCACAGCAGTACCAAGGCAGAACACAGTCACAATCAAAATGGATTGGGTTTGTTACTGCCAGAGTCTAAGGGGTGCCCAGGTAAGTAAACATAAAGCCACATCATTCTGCACTCCCCCTCACCACACCAGCTCATTTCAGCCTGAAAAAGTCATTTGTGCCTGCAGCAGGGCAGGCCACATTTCTACTCTTCATGTGACAAAAACACAAACACATTGGTTTAGGCAGAAGCAGCTTTTGCACTGATGCTGCTCCTTATTTTCCACACTTTTTGTGAAATAGAGACAATTTCTGAGCAAAGCCTTTCGGGAAAGAGCTTTACTCAAAATCACTAGTCCTCTGTCTAGCACAATAAGAGCAGAGAATGCAAATTAGTTTCAATAAAAGCAGCTGGCAATCAATAAGAAAGGGCTGTCTCTAAGAGTAAAAACTGCTTCCTCTAAGGGTAAGAGTTAAAAGGAGAAAAATGTAAGAAGATGAAAAAAGGAAGAGTAAATGTAAACAACATAGGTTGTGCACAGGAAAAAAATCTAACAATGCAATTAAAAAAAAAAATCAGACAAACTGTAAAAAAACAGCTGGGGGTAAATAGGAAAGAAAAATACCGGTGCAAGTAAAAGGATCATGAGAAAAAGTCTAATGGAAAACATGTGCAATCCAAACAAGATAAAATAAACATCATGAAAGGGATCAGAAAAGAGGTTAGCTGGCACTAAGGCTTAGGGCACCAGTCACGAGTTCACATTCTAGCCTGGTTCACAGGCTTTGGTAAGTCCAATAATGAGTTTCAGCATTCCTGCTTCCACACATCAGGCCATTTGACAAAACCTTGTAAACCTGTCTCCTCTGACCTTCTGCCATAACACAGAAAGTCAATACCCACCTGAGCAGATCAGAACCCACCCACTCTGCACGCAGTCAGACTCCTCTGCTATGTCCCTTTACCTTCAGGTCCACAGGCACCTGCAGAGGACTGGGGAAAGCCCAGCATTATTGTTACTGCCTATTTAAAGAAAAAAAAAATACCCAAACACTCAAGACTGACACTGAATTTCCATATTATTGTGTCTGTTTTTATAAGTCAGTTGGAGAATGCATTATGGTCACAGAAGCAGCTGTTATAGACAAGGGAAAATACAAGTGTGGCACTGCTAGCAACCTCCACTCGAGAGAAACCTACCAATCAAGTGCCTTGCACACTGCAAAAGTCAGTGTCACAAATCACCCACCCTCCATCTTCCACCTACAAATCCAGCTCCAGTTTCTGGTTTTATCAACATCTCCCACGGAACCTTGGTTAACCTGGAAGCGAGGTCCTTATCTTGCCCAAGTGTGCGCAAACAGGAAGGCAGGCAGGTACTTAGCAGCTTTTTATCCCCAAAGAATCTCACCACCAAACTACACAATGTAACTGCTCTGGCCACAAGAATGCAGCCCCCGTCAATGAAGTAGCTACTTAAATAACATGCCTGAAAAAAAGGCGTTTTCTACACTCACCGGAAACTGCAGTGGAAAGTTCACTGCACTGCACACTATTTCATTTACATTAAGTTTTGACCAGCATACTGATGGACTAGAAAGATAAGCCCTCTGACAAGTCACTCATACACTTACATTTATGCTTGTACTTTCAGAACTTTAATGCAGAATAATTTGATTGGGGCATGCCCTACCTTTTGAGAAATTCTACAAGATTTCTAACGACAACAGTGGTCAGAAACCTCTAGGTACACAGACACCCAAAAGCTCACACTTTTAAGAGTAGGAAGTGACTAACTTCTTTGCATCTGAAATGGGTGTACAATACAACAAAGAAGGATACATATGACCAAAAAACCATCCCCATCCTGAAACTAAACTAGTGATAGGGCAGAAGACAACAGAGAGAATACTACCACACATTCTCATCCTTGCAAGATACACATGTGCTCAAAGGGCTCACAAATATCTCATCTGTGGCTGCTTCCCCCATTCAATATACAAAGCTTGGTTCCTCTGTTACCTACAGAAATTATTTTATGGTTTGCCTTGCCAAGTAAAAATATCTCTCTCAAAAAATCTAAACAAACAACCAGAAGGAAAAAAAAAATAAAAAAATAAAAAAACGGCTGGGGGAGGAGGTATGCACTGTTGCAGGATTTTACATCTACAATTTCATGGCCTGTAGCTACTGCTAAGACAATTACAGCATTTTAACAGCACATTTCCCTAAGGTGGCTAGCAGTTAAGACCTTTATATACTGAAAGAGATGCCCTTCCACACTAGCATGGCCTATCAGCCACGAACAGGATTAAGAGCTCAGCAAATCCTCCCACAGGCCACATCTGCCAACATAACTCTTTCCTGTAATGAGCAGAAAGGAAGGTAACTTCTCAGCTGTATGCAGGTCTTATTGGGAAGCTGTTGCTGCTGTATTTTAAACAAGGAAAAAAAGAAAACAAGCAAAAACCCAAAACAAACCAAAAAAGGAGCAACACAAAACACCATCACGGACACCTCAGGATCTTTCACACTCTAAAAAAGTCTCACCTTGTTAGAGAACTTGTGGTCTTACCAGAGCCCTGCTGTTGCTCTGGTGGCCCTGTACAGCCACCAGCCTTGGGCATCTCCAGAGAAGACAACAGGCAAGATCTCTTTGCAGGACAATTTCTCCAAGCATGACAGCATTTCCATAATGAGTCAAAAACTAGAGAAATCAATATTGGCATGCAACACAAAGTGCTTCTGCACATCATGGACATCAATCCACCCAGGGATGCTGCTTGCAGTGATGGAGAGAATAGTATGGAGGCAGAGATCATTTTATTCTGAGGCACCTGGACCTGAATGAGATGCCAGATCCATTCTTGAAGGTCTCAGATGGCTTTGGGAGCAGCTGGAGGACAGCTGGAGCAGTAAAAGCAAAGCCCAGCCCAAATCAGCAGACAGAATTCATGGTTAGCTCCCTCAAACCCTGATATCACTGCAAAAGATCAATGTTTCACCTCTCTGAGCACAGACCCCATGACAGCAGTGCTGCCTGCTGAATCAGGACATGTCTCCTGTGACTTCATGGACAAGTTCTTCCAGCTTCTCCTCACCACTGCTTCTTAGTGGAACACCACCAGTGGGACAAGCCTTACTGGTCTTGAAAGTAACGGGAAAGGGAGAAAGATGATGGAGAAGGAAAAGTTGTCAAAATGAACAAGAAAATGGGATCACATTACTCATTGCCATCATCAAAGATATCTACCATCCAATAAGATAGGTCATATCACCTAATCAGTATCTTTTATATATATGTGTCTCTGTGTGTGTGTGTGTGTGTATACATGCAAAAGCATTTCTGTGTTTATTTAATGCATGGAAAAATGTTTTATTTTTTTGAAGTATTGAAATGATTTTGCTAGCATACCGATCAGGCAATGAGCACACAGTCCACTCTCTGGCTGCTACTGCACCCACACCCCTCTCCAAACAAGCAGCCATGAGCCACTGTTCAGCCAGGGAGCAGGACTGAGGGTTGTCACCTCACACAGGCCCATTTCCATCCCACGCTCTGGGGTGGCTACAAAGCCCAGGTGGTGTTCCACAGACAAGGAGTGTGGGGATGCAGTCACTACTGAACATCTGATGTCTCACACCAACCAGTCCTATCAGACTGTCAACACCAATCATGCCCCAAAAAGGTGTAATGTGTGCTCAGGACTGCCTAGGAGAGCTTACCAGTGTCTACCCTGGAAGCATCTGAAGCTACCCAACTCTGCAAATTGCCTGTCTTTATAAGTCTGCCAGTGCTGTCCACGCTCTTCTGTGCTGCCCTGCATTTGTGGCCAATAGCTCTGCCAAAACCCTCTCCAGGAGCAGAACAGAGACCTGTATATGTCCAAGCTGGAAAATGCACTAAAGAAACAGGTAGTTCCTAGATCATCCAAAATATTGGGCAGTATTTGATAGCTAAAATTCCTGTTGGTAGACATCCCTTCTACATTTCCCACAAAGCACAAGGGAAACCAGCAGCTATAATTGCTGTGCGAGGAGCTGCTAATGTATCTGACAAAAATTAGTGAAATCAACAGAGGTTGAGAACAGTCTAAAATCAGTTTTCTTCTTAGCTTCAATTTAGGAGGTCTGTATGTTATAAATAGGCCACTAAAAGGCAATTAAGAGCGAGAGGGAGAGCAAAAAGTTATTAAAAATGTACCAACGAGAAACTCATTTCACTTTTTTTCAACAGGGCATCGGGGAATTCCTGTAAGACTTCTAGTTCATTTCAAGGAGGAAATTCTGAACGAAGCTAAAAATAACTGACAATCAAATTTTCAAAACTGAGAGAAACACGGAAACCCCCAGAGGTTCGACCCGGGGTGGCACCACCCCACAGACCGATAAAAATATCATATAAATTTCAGGCAGGATAGGGACCACGGAATACAAATCACTCTGACAAGAAAGCATTTAAAACAGTCGAGAAAATAAAGAGAAAGGTTTGAACTATAACTGGTTTAGAAACACAGCAGAAAATAAATTTTTAAGGTAACCAAGCATAAGGAGAACCACAAAACTATGCACTGAACTCATGACAGCTCATCACACGGACAAAACACGCAAAAATAAAGGCACGGTGCTTTAAACAAGAGACGAACCCTGGGTTTTTACATTCAGAACAGGTTGTTTTCATTCTTTCTTGAGTCACCTTTAATGCTTTCCTGAGATTTTTTTTTTCCCCTCAACAGGCTGCTTAAACATAGGTCTCGATCGTTTCCCGGCACGACTGTACTCGCGACCGGGAACCGAAATTAAGTAGATAAAAAAGGGAAAAGCAACAACACATAAAGCCCGAAAGTCTTCTGTGAGTCTTTGGAGCAGTTATTTTCCTCGTTAGCCTCTCAGCGGAGCTTCCCGGGGGCTGCCACCCAGCCCCGGCAGCGTGGCCCGGCGGCGGCTCCCTCCCTC
>VZRX01023359.1:26388-43929 GCA_013398075.1 Notiomystis cincta | reverse complement strand
CAACACACGCCCGCAAAGACGACCCAGGGGGGGGGGGGGGGGGGGCATTTGAAATAGTACATTCCTGATGGCTTCAGATATGGAGTTCTGGCTTTGGATCTTTTCCCAGAGGAGATAAACATGATCATACACCCTAGCAGGTGTTATATAATCTCTAGTCACATTTGGATTCACTGCTACGTATTTTGATACTTCCTCTCGTACAAAATATTAGAGATTAGTTCTCTTCACCTCCATCTATGTAGCTGGGTTTTTTTCCTATAAAATTGAATAACAAGAAAAAATCCAATGCATTTAGACTCACAGAAAACCAGTCATGCAAAGCATTCATTTATGAAAGAGAGATGGTTACACGGAGTCAATACTAATACAATTACCTACTTGAACAAGCTCAGTTACTCAATGCATTACCTAATTCTGTCTTTTGAGAGTCTTGCTGGATTGGTTTTTTTTAAGGTTCTCTTAATGTATGCTTTTATTCTTGTGTTTTCAAGAACCACCAGTAGCTAGAAATGTAGAAGTACACACTGTTGTCATGGAAAACCTGACTTACCTACACAGATATCTTACCATCACTGTAAACAAAAAACAAATGCAAGATTTGCAAACTATATTTACAGCTCTGAGACACAGTAGGCTATTTGGTAGAGCTGGGAAACATTTTTTTCCTGTCTGTGAAAATCTTGAAATAATCTTTTCTTATTCCCAATGGGACAGGAGTTTTCCTTATTCCAAGTGGGACAAAGGTTTCAAGGAGCAGGATGGTGAATGGGATGAAAATTGTTTCTAGTAAATTTTTAAATTAAAAAAAAACAAAAATTCTAGATGATTTCTCATATTTTACCTTACTTGGTTCCAAATGTTTTGTTTCAATTTAATTTTTTATGAGTTTCATCACTAAATTGAAAATCATATTGGGGTTAGACATTTCTAATTTGGAGAATATGGAAATAAGAAGGATTTTACTATTTCCTAGTAGAAATTGCTTTGAAATTGATAATTTCACATAAACTGCCCACTTCTGTAGAACTTGTGCTTTCCAAAAAAAATGTTTATGTTAAAAAGTGTGACTAGTCTAGTTTATCAACAATTCTTAAAAATGAAGATTGTTGGTTTGGAGTTATATCTGTGACCCTCTGAAATCAATGGGAATCTTGTAATTTCTGGAGACTGTATTAGTTATTTTTGCTAAGTGATATGTGTCAAGCTCATTAAAAAAACACCCCAACTTTAAATAGGTTCCACTTCATTTTAGGGACCTACTGAAGCTTATCATAGCCTGACATTGTTGTCCAGGAGCAATGAAACAGGAGCTGATTTAAACTCTGCATCCAAGGAGTGTGGAGATGTTGGCTCTTCCCCTTTACTTGTAGTTAGAGGAAGTTGCTCCACTGCACTTCACCTGTATGGTTGCACTTGATCCTCCAAAATTGTGGATTATCCCAGAGTGTCACACTGATCACAGTTTGAAGTCACTTCAAAAGGCACCAGAATGCAATTGTGATCCACACAGGAGAATGAGTGGTAAAGATGCTCCTCTACCACAGCTGTTGATCTCCACATAGTGCTACGAGGAAATTTACGTGTGTGTCATTGTGCATTGCCTGCTTAGCATTCATCTTAAGTTTTCAATAACAAACGTAGTAAATTATAGCTCATATACTCCCTAGAGAACAGACAAGAAACCCCATTCCCCCTCTAGTCCCCACCTTAATAAGTCCTGCTCTCTCAGGTCCCAATTATTCTACAGAGAGCTGAACAGCTGCAGCAAAGGTGGTGAGACAGACATTCATAGTGCTCTACAACTTCGACATTATGGCACTTCCATGGGAAAACAAGCTCAAACTTTTAAGGCAAATGAAGTAACTGGGGCACTTCTGTCCTGGGCTGCATTCAAACTCGAATCCTTATCAGTGAGTTGTTAGGTAAAAACACTTATCAGGAGCATCCAGCAGGCCCAGAAGAGCTCAGCCTTGGACCTGATCCAAAGCAAGTTTGGTAGCAGTACACTGGTATGACTTCCTCGGGAGTTAATAGTTACTTAGAAATAATGGCTGTAGTAGTTTGGGGTTTGATCAAGCAGAAGGAGTGAGGGTGGAGCAGCCCTCACCTTTGCTGTGTCACAAGGGGAGCATGAAGCAGTAGTTCTTTGGGAAAGCTCCTGCTGGAAGTCTGCATCCGCTCCGTCACTCTGCAGCTCACCACCGGGAAAGTTTGGCTTTGCTGAGCTTGACAGCCACGAGCATCACTCAGCTGACAGCTCAGAAAGCTGGGGTTGGCTCAGGCACAGCCATTTCCAGATGATGAGGTGGGTCAATTGATACATTCACACTTTGGGAGGCATAGTAAGAATACTCTCAGTTTGAGCAAGGCTACACTTGAGTATCTCCCTCATTGGAAAGAGAGATGATGGCTGCGTATGGGACAAGGCATGATAGTAGGAGGGAAAAGAAGGAGAACTGGTATATCTTTCAGACAGAATACTTTCATTCATTTTTCCTTGATGTCTTTGAAGGTTTGGGGTTTTTTCCCCTTATTGTCATGTATCCCATTTCAAGCCATTGAGACTCTGTGCTTCCCCCCTTTCCCCGTTTTTCACATACACTGCATAGAGTGCACAGCTATGGGTGTAACTTAACAGTTGTGCACAGACTGCATTTCTTCTCCAAAGACAAGGGACCATTACTTCGCAAAAGACTCAGGAATTAATGACTCTTTTTGAGAGTAAAAGAAGTGCAGCTGGACACAGGAGGGTCCAATCCCTGTAAGGTTACAGGGTACTGAGGGTGAAAGAACAGGATTGATGGATCAGATGCCTAGCGGTAAGTTTCACTCCACTGCTTGGATTCTGAGCCATCTGGAGCAGAGCAGGTTGTTTGGTTTGATATTTTTTATCAGGTTGCATGATACAGTATAAATAATAATAATTCACATTCAGTACTGCTCTTCTAAACAGTACCTAATCTTTTTTGGTGTAGGGAAACAATGAGCTCTTGGCTTTTATTTTTAATGTGTCATGCACAGGAGGAATTCCTCATGTTTTATATAGTCAGTTGTTGCTAAATTTTTTCTGCCACTGGCATTCAGTCTTTGTTGTTGCTGCATTTGCCACAGCTCTAAGTGCATAACAATAATACAATACATATTAACAAAAATCTGGTGACCTGTCACTATGTAACTTGCTGCTGTAGCTGCTGCAAGAACAGTTTTCTCTTACAGTTTCTGCTCAGGGAGAACCTTCCCTAAAAACCCTTAAATAAGTCATATATTCCCAGTGTGCACCTTTTACTGTCAGACTTTCCTGCTTTTAGGCAGTGTGCAAGTGTGCAGGGCACTGTTACAGCCTGTGAGCGTGCAGGACACTGCTGTGAACGTGGGATGTAATGGAGGGGCTGGGCCACTCCTCTATCACAAAGGTCCATGCCCTGAAAGAGCAGAACAGGCTGGAATCAGCTGGAACCAACTGGTACTGGCTAGAACCTGCAGGGTGCAGCCCCTACACTTCAAGACGTGTACCCTCTGGTCTGTTGACTTCCCTTTGGGCCAGCTCTTGGACTCTCACATTAGGGTAGCTTTGGTATCTCTCATCTTCCAACTGGTACAGCTTTTCAACTCTCACATCCTCCCACTGGGACAACTCTTGGACTCTCACATCTTCTGCTTTGTACAGAGATGTGTCATTGGTAGCCTTAAAATCCTGCAGAGTTAATCAAACCAAATGTGGCCTTGTTTTGTTTCTAATACAGATCCTTAATTACTCCAGTGTTGTTTTAACTACCTCAGCACGTTCTTATCTGTTTTACTGCACTTCATTTCATATTACACATTTCCAGTTGGAGGCTTGACAGGAGGCAGAAGCAATCAAACCATATTGTCTTGCATAACAGTGGGGAAACTGCCATGTCTCTCATGCAAAAGATTAATCATAGACTGTGCGCTGTCTTCGCGAGACAAAAACACGTCTCGCTTAAACAGCTTAAAAGCTACGTCCTGTGTGATGCTGTCAGGGTGGGGGCCAGAAGTCAGATGTCCAAAGAGTCGGATCTGTGAAGAGGCAGCTTTTTTTTCCCCTTGTAAATCATACCATAAATTGCTGCAGCTGATCTCGGAGCACGATGCTTACACCAGACTGCTGCTGCAGATAGGAAGGGACAAACTGTTGCTGGGCAGATTAGTGGGGGAAGCCAGGAGTATTTCAGGTGGAAAAGGAGTAGCCTGCTACTGCCAGGCGAGGGAGCTGTTAAGGTGCAAGCTTGAATTTTAGATCCAGAAATTATCTCTGGAATATAAGGAGCCTAATTGCATTAGTGCTGCCCTAAAAAACCTGTGAGGGCCAGGCACTTAATTTCTAGGTCTGCCAACAGCTTGGAAAAACCTACATAGGTGCTTCCCTCTTCCCTGTGTTTAATCTGAGGAGATAGGGATATGATCAGAATTATTAAACAGAAAAAAACAGGAGTAGCAAGGCTTGTGAGGAGGCAGCAAAAGTTTATTTGGAATTTTCACCCACAGATAAGGAATGCTTCAGAAATATATGAAATTGCTGTAGGGACTGATTTTCAATCCAGGAGTACAACTCGTCCATATTGCATTTACTGTGATCCATCTTGTCCTAAGTATCTGAATTGAAGGTAATGCAGCACAGAGCACTGGATTTTATGAATCTCACCAAAGTACAGAGAAATGGTTAAACATAAAAATATTTGCAGGTGGTGGGGAGGAGGCAAACAGAAAGTCCTGGCACAGGGACTTATCCTATGCTTGCAGGGAATGTATAATCTTCATTAAAAAATTCAAAGCCTGCTTGGCATGGATCCTAGCTGTGTAGCAGTTTGTTTAGTGATGATGGAAAGCTCACTCTACATTAATTCCTAATGGTTTATTGCAAAATGTTCTGTAATGATGACGTGCTTGAGTTGTTAATTGATTATGAAATGCCTTGAGATCCTTATGAAAAGCATAAGATACAACTATTACTGGATCATACTGCTCATTAACTTTAAAGAAAATAAATGTGCTGTAATTCCAACTGTCCTGTAAATCTCTTTTGTTTGGAAATATATTCATGTCATCCTCCTTTTCTCTGGTAGTATCAGTGTTTGCTGCTTGTTCAAATTCCAGTACATTCAGGGAGATTAAGGTCTGAACCAATCTGACTGAAGTCAACCTGAATTGTTCCCATGGACTACAGAAGGAGTTGGAGCAGTCCTTGTTTGCTTTGTCCAAGTCCAAAAAGAAAATCTCTGGAAGAGTGGCAGCCATGAGACTTTCTGAAGAGAGGAGACATGAAAGTTCTTATTTCTGAACTGGGAGAACTACTTTATCCTAGAACTGTTTCAAGTTCCCAGCTGTCTTTTGCTATCAAAAAAATTCTGCGTAAGTGGTGAGGTGTAAGAGATTAGGCCGGAGTTTGCTGTGATGCTCTTTCATATGGAATACTCAAGATTTAGGTACAGTTATCTCCTAACCTGGTTTCAAGAGGAGTTTGAATTCTCAGGGTACCACTGAGATGTGGTAAGGGGACACTGGCCAGTGATAACGGCCAGTCCAGGAAAGGAGATGAATGAGTGGCACTTTAACCTTGTTCTGAATAGGGCTTAAGGAAGAAGCTTGGTAGTGATCCTCTGTGTAAGGCTGAATTTCAGCTCTAGTTCCCACACTTGCAGTGAGCCCATCATAAATGAGAGCTGAGCATTTTTATAATTAATACATTAGAACTAATTTAGCCGGGGACATGAATGTTGTATTTCTAAGTGTTTTCAATTTATACCACTTCAGAAATAATGCTGTTGCCACCAGTTATTTGGAAGTGAAATGTGTTGCAAAAAAATTTTCTATTTTATCAGAAATAGTGTAGACTCCTAATTTCTGCAGAGCATTCTCTCTAGAGAAGTCAGCAGACTTCCGTGTTACTACAGACCTTAAATGCTGGCAGGTATCACTGGCATTCTGGAAGTTGAAAGTGAATTCTGGATATTCCTAAGTAAATTGAAATAACTGATGTCCCATCATTCTTTTGCTTTCAATTAAAAAATAAAGAGAGAGAGAGAGAGAATAAGACCCCCCCCCAATATAATGAAGTATTTGCATATAAAAAGACCTTGAACTTACATTCTTCACTTATTGGCAGTCTTTGGAAGCCCATTATTCTTTTCTGTTGTTAAATTTTCTCAGAAAAAACATTCACATTTCTGGGCAAGTAGAAGTTTATTAAAAAAATATATTGTAAAAATATTGTTGTTCATTTATTTTCATAGGATGCAGACGTAGACACAACAATTTTTTCTGGACACAAGTTGGAGAAAAATGTGAGATTCTGTGGTGGTGTGTAGGTGTTTTTTTTTAAATATCCTAGATAAAGGTTTATAGGTGCTATATCAGTAGAGAATCTTATTATGATAGCAAAGGAAACATGGATGTCTTCAGTTTCTCATGCTGAGTGTGCAGCTTTGCAACTAGATAACCCTGAACAAACGACTTACAATATCAAGGACTAAAGTTAGTTTTATTTCTACTGGCGTAAACCTGGAATAACTCCACAGAAGCCAATGGAGTTACAATGCTAATCCAATATTGTTTCCTCATCTGTAAAAGAGGTTAATGACATTATCCACTCTTGGAGAATATGTCAAGGATATTTAGTTAATGTTGACTCTGTAAAATGCTAATTAATTGTTAGTGCAAAATCTGCACTGTACAGGTGAAAGAAACAGCACACAAGGTACTGATGCTTAACCCACTCAGCTAAAGACACAACATGATATATTGGCTTTCATTACAACATCTCAACCAATTTTCCTATTGTCTCTTTCATTTGGGAGGGACGACTGATCCATTCTATTAGGAAAGCAACCAGATGCGTGTAAATAAATTAACACCAAAAGTTTACCAAGCGTAGCATGCACATATGTCCTCCACTCTGCAGCTTGCTTGTGTACCGGTCCAAAGAGAGCGTTGTAAGTTTAAAATAAGCAGCTTTGATTCTGCTAAGTTGTTGTTATATATAGACTGAGGGAGAATAAGATATACACAGACAAAAGGACAGATAAATAATTACTGCCAGAAGTGATCTGCAGCTTTCAGGCAATCCTTTTAACATTTTTCTGTCTCATTATTTCTGTATATAAATGAGAAGTGTCTTTGTAAGAAGCGGCAAGGATACCAGGCATGAAAGCCCTGGTATATGTCTATCCAGTGCAAACAGGAACATGACTGTAATTCTTAGTAACTCAGAATTAGCAATTTATGAAGCACTCATGGGACACCGTCACAAAGCAAGTAGAAGCATGTAAAACTGCTATAGCAATAATTTCCATTCCTGCTCTGAGGTTCATGCTGGTAATTCTCAATGCATTTTTCAAAAACATGTGCATTATTCCCATTTTGCAGATGTGGAAAGTGATGGTCCTGGGGCAAGAGCCTTGCCTAACCAGAACAGCTGGTGAAGGAAGCAGCTGTGTGCAGAGAAGAAAAGATGTTCCCATACGCACTTTTTCATATGGAAAGAGAAACTTGGCCTACCAGCTCCCATTGTCTACCCACTGACATTAGATTAAAGGTAGAGGACAGAAAGATGAAATAGCATGAAAATAGTACAAAATAGCATCAGAGCTCTTCCTTATGAATTACCAACTCAAGTGTTGGGGTCTCCTGGATGTTTTTCAGGTGCTACTCTTCTCAACAGTGTGTTAACACTGATGTTTTGCATTGCATCTTCAGCTAACAACTTTGCCAGTCTCCTTTTGTTATCCCCTCTACTCGTGCTGCAATGATGAGGAGGCTGATTGGACAGCTCTCATGTCCTAATCTTACCAGGGGTTCAGCTGTGCTCTCTTGAATCAGGCCTGTAGGACACAGCTTTGCAGCGTGGACCAGCTCAGGTTTCTGTTCAGTCTGCAAGGAGTGGTGAAAACAGATAGTAATGGTTAAAGCTATCTTCTGTCCTAGCCACGTGACTGTGCCCAGTGAGATAATATTTCCAGAGAAAAACATTGTTAACCAGTTCTGAATTAACCCAGAATGTTTCTACATGGAACTCTTCAGCTGGCAGTGTAGTTAGAGCAGCTTTGGGCACCAGCTGCCATGTGTTTACACAGGACTTCAAGCTGCCTTGTTCCATTCATGCTATGAGACCTACACCACTACTGGTTCCTCAGTCATCATGATACACAGCTTGGTTTTATTAACATGACATAAGAACATGCTAGACTTACCTTTGTTGCCAAAACATTTGCAAGGAAAAACCAAAAAATCTACAATAATCATTGGAAATCACACACTGAGAAAATGTTTTACTTCCAAAATTAGGTTTTTGTATATTCACACACTAAAAGGAAAAGCAGCAACAATATTTCCTATAAAGCTTTAATTTAGAAAAGAAAATAATCAAATCACTTTTTCTGTAGCCTCTTTAAATTAGCAATAGCACTGGTTTGGACGACTTGTCCTGAAAATGAGCTCATTAAATCTAATTGCACACACTGTATAGCAAAGAATCATATGAAAAAAACTCTGAGTTTTATATCCAATTAGAAGAATACTCCATGGTGTTCAGCACTGATTCCAGTGGTGGATGTCTGCCAAGATACATTTAACTAAAATTAATACACTTCGAGATAGAATCGGCCCTGACAACAGGGAAGTCATCTATTAGAGGCAATAACTCAAAGATCACAGCAAAATTGCATGTTAAAAGAAATCATAAACTTGGGAAAATATCGGTGTTTATTAAAATTTATTATCTCTGATTTAAACAGATGGCTTAGTAGAAGAGATTAGGATATTTTTAAGATTTTTTAACTTGACCGTAGTGAATCAAAATGAATGAACACATGCCTTGCAAGTAGAAAATAGGGCTCATATCTTCCCCTACAGTCAAAAGCAAAGGAAAAATGCACAACTAAATAATGTGGGGATGAGATCCAGAGTGCCTATTTATGCATCACAAAGTCTGGGCTCAGCAGGGGAACTCAAATAACTAAATTATGCATGTCAGCTCCATATTCTCAGAGAAAATAATTAAGACACTGTCTAGGGTAGCCCAGAATTCCACACAAGGGCTTAGTGGCTGGCCTGTATGAGATCCTCAGGATAACAGGTGTCTGAGCCATCCTCTGTTCCTGAACCTCAGAGCTTCTTTCTGCTCAGGACACTCAGCACAGAGCCCTCCCCACACTGGCCTAACTGAGCATGGCTCATTCTTTCCAGCTGAATGGTAAACCTAACCTGGAGCCTTGACTCATTCATTAGCTTTGACAGTTCATCTCATAATTGCTTGATGTAAAATGCAAAGATCACTCAGAGCACAGCAGAGAATTCAATCTTTGCTTGACTCCAGGTCCCCTCACCTTTCTCTCTGGCACTGCCCTGTCTGCTTTCTTTCCAGTCTCATTCCTAGATGCACAGCAGCCCAGCTGGCACAGGACATGCCCCTAAGAGACTTCTAGCCTGAGACAGGGCATTTGCAGGCTAAGGATTAATCCCAAATCTCCACTGCCCTGAGTAACTGCTTTGACCACTAAGCAACAGCACTGAAGAAGCAAAAGCAGCATCACTTCTCTAAAGGGTGACTTGGCTGTCATGGTTTACACTGAAAAAAATACAGTCCTTATATGATACATGTTTAAGTTCATAGTTCACATCATAATTTCTGGTTGCATCATGGTGGACTTCTGTTTTCACCAAGCAGGCACCTACATTCACAGAAAAGAAGCAATACACAGAAGTCTCATTTGCAGCATTGATATATCTTCCAGGTCAAGTAGGGGCATGCCATCTGCAAGGGCAGGTTTTCTGAGGAACATGGGGGTTTTAAGATGAATTTCTTGTGTTCTTTCCACCTTCTTGTCTCTAGGCACCAAAGGGGTATCCCTAGAATTGCTCCTGGCTGCAAAGCATGATACCAGCTACAGGGCAGTTGCAACCAAAACACAAACTTGAGTTTCATACTTAAGTATTAACTTAACCTACATAACTCTCATCACATTTTCTTAGCTCAGTTTCCAGTCTGTATGGTCTGAAATGGACTGTATGCTCCAATATACTTGTCAAATGCTTTCCCCCTCTGGATCAGGATTTCTCAGAACATAACCTCATATTAAATCTTTAGTAGAGGAACTGAGTATTTCAGGATAGAGATTAAAATACCATATGCAGTATGGAAGCTAGCAAGCAAACAAGAAACTTATGTTCTCAGTAAATCTACATACTTGTGTGTCTCCCATTACTACAGTATCTGAAGGATTCATTGCCTTTATGTAGCATTAGTATTAACCTAATTTTATACTGGTCACTGAAGCTCAGCTTTTTTTGAGTCCCAGTCCAGTGTCTTCCAGTAGCTCAGGCATTCTGATTTTACTTGATTATTGCTTTTTCTACTAGTGTTGCTTTTATAGAAATAAAATCAAGATCATAAGCACTGTCTAATTCTGCCTCCTTCATTCTTCAACCAGTGTTTATTTCCATGGAATAAAATTTAACTTTTGGCAGAGGACTGAACAGCAGACCTAAGCACATTGACAAGTGCTGATTGGCCTTGCATGCAAGGAATTCAACCTTGGTCAGTCTTTTTCATCCAGACAATCTCTGTGTCTTTCACTGATTTGTGCCTGGCTGTTCCCTGCCTCCTGCACTGGAATGAGATGCCTGACTAGG
Source organism: Notiomystis cincta (assembly GCA_013398075.1). Lineage (NCBI taxonomy): Eukaryota > Metazoa > Chordata > Aves > Passeriformes > Notiomystidae > Notiomystis > Notiomystis cincta. The sequence continues at coordinate 33,276 of VZRX01023359.1, read as the reverse complement.
CAACCCAGCCTGTCTGAGAAGAAGTTAACAGATAATGTGCAATAAAGCTTTATTGTTTCCCCAGTATGTTTACTCTGCATCACAGAGAATCCATTTGTCAAATATTAATTGAATTCTCCAACATTTGGCATATTTGCATAAGTATTATGAAATAGAGCATTATCTCCCTTGGTATTATACCCATTTCCCTTAGATGGTGTCTCTTTGATCCATTAATCATGTTTCCTGTATTCTCCCACAGAAACTTAATTGCTCACATCCTGCAGAACCCACTTACAAAGAAAGAAATTAGCTCTATGTAAATCTAAGGTTATTACCTTGCCTCTATAAATGTAAAACAATTAAATTATCCTCTAAAAAGGACAGTGATAAAATTCCAGATGAGCATTGATCACCCAAAGAAGCAGATTGAGGCGATTTTATTGGGCCAGTGGGAAAAAAAGTGGGTTTGGTCTACCAAGGACATTACTGGGGCAAATGATATTGCTGCCTATGTCTGTCTCTGCTACTGCTGCTGTCCCCTTTACTGACTTCAGGATTACTTTAATATCTAAAGCAAATTCCATAGATGCCTCCAATGTTAGGGCTGATGTAGCCTCATACTGGTGGGTATATCCCCTGGGCTTTGCTAGCACCTCGAGGCATGATCTAAAGATGTGAGCACACTGTTAGGGAGCCATGCAAAGTCAAAGGTGCAGCTGTCCAGCTGCCTTATAGGAAATACTAAGAAAAGGAATAATCTGGAATTCCACCTCTCAGATCTGTAGGGATATGACTGTCAGAATTTATATTTTTAGCCTCAAACATCTACTAAAAATCAGAATCCACATAAGAAACAAAAAAGCCCTTTTGAATACACTAGATGTTGATGTATATATATCTCTATGAAAAAATACATAATTCCTGAATTTTGTTCAAGTTTAGATTCTGAGCCTTTCAGTCCTGTGAAATCAGAAGAGCTTGAGTATATAAAGATCAGAAAATCTAGAAGTTCATGGATCTTTAGGATTAAAAAATGTTAACGGCTTCTAGACTTTAGTAGCTTAGCAAGGCTTTTCAGGATCACGATTCTGGGACTTATTTCCATTTATTCAATCTATCCCAAAACGACTAAGCCAGCATTACAGGCACAAAAATCTCTCATCTTGTAGAAAACAGAAGCAGAGACTCCAGTTTACCAAACTAGCATCTAAATCATCAATAGCTTCCTTACACTTTGCTTTCCTCAGACCTGACTCCAAGTTTAATTCTTTGCAATCACTAAAGACCCTTTGTTCTTTCACCCCTCCTTGGTTCCCATAATATTTAGCAAAATTATGACAGAAAATGTCTCCATGTCTTTAGAGAGATAGGTTTCTCTAATGGGAGAAGTAAGAACCATGTTCACTGCTTTCTTCTGAACTCATTTGTTCACTTTGCAGCTTTTCCAAATTCTTCTCTCGGTGCAAATTCATTCTCACTTCTTGAAAATTTTTCTTCACCACCCATTCCTCTTGTAAGGTTCTCTTTGAAACATATTTCATCCATAAAGCCTTTTAATGACTTCATCTATATAATCAGTTTCTTTCTACTGAAGAACACATCAAAGTTAATTTGCAGTAGAAGTGTAATCTGCTATATCACAAGTCTGTCTGATCATATAGTCTCTTTGATTTACAGCATGAAGGTCTTGATCAAACCAGGATTCACTCTTTTAAACTGTGAACACTTTTGCTGGTATTTCATAAACAATATTAAGATGTTATAACAGATATCCAAGAATAATGACATGTGCTTTCCCAAGAGGAGACCTGCATCCTGTATCATATCCTGTATGTCACCCACTGAAAGGTAAGTTGTCAGAGAGATAGCAGAAGCCAGCATTAAGGAAAGGGAGTATTTCACACACATTTTTACTTGCTTTATGTATAAAATTGGTCAATATATTAGCAATATATTAGGTCCTGGAAATTTACTTCTTTATGCTTTTATCCAGAACCTTAATTAAACCTCTTCTTTGGAGACTCGTAGACTTAAAGCCTTAAGCTATTTTTCAGGATGTCTTTGCATTAATTTTTTTGTTCATGGCACAGCATTTGGGTGCCCATCTGAGAGAAACTGAGGCTTGTGAAAACTCCCATGCCTCCTGTATGAAATGTAATCAACATAAGCCATCAAATGGAGGAGGCAAACAATGCAAAACAAGTCAAATTAGGTTGGAGGAAAAGTAACCATTTTAAAATTAGAAAAAACCCTTGTTTTCTCCTTTCATCTGTATTACATGTTGAAAATACAGTGCTTGCTACTAATAAAGGACTAAACTAAAAACACATTTTTCATCACTATAAGGCAAAATTTTAAGCCATTTAAGAGATCTTGCTGGAGTAGAATCTGTTATTTAACAAAAATGTCAGAAAATCTAGTTTTCTTCTCTAAACTACCTGCAATAAAGAAAGGAATGTTCAATATAGTTTCTGAAATGGAATAAAAGTAGATATTAGAAGAAGAAACACAGGAAGGTTAGCCAAACAAGATATGGCACAGTAGTTGAGAAAAGCTGGCAAAGACCAGCTGTAAACTCACTGGACTGAGCATAATTGGCCTATTAGTGCACAGAGTTACTATGCATATTTTAAGAACTGGAGAAAATTCTGTGTATGGTTCCCATATATTTTAAAAGGCTGAACGCAGGTTACAAGAGTTTTTGCAAATTAATGTGCACACACTGAGTTTGCATTGTAGAAGTCTACACATACTGGCATCACTGAGTAATTAGACTGGTTCTGAGGATATACAACAGGCTCCTTTTTGCCTGTGAAAACCTGAATCCAGCTCAGTTCTGTTGGCTGTAAGCTTTGGGAGTGTTCATTTGTTTGAGAGTTTGAGAGCCCATTTTAAAATGACCTTAGGCAGCAGTGTGGTTCATGCATGAATAATAAGTTGTTAGTCACTTGTTGCTGCTCTTACTACCCCAAGGCTGGTTGTTTTCCAGAGACCCAAATCATTAAGCTGGGCTAAGGATGCTGGGTGAAATCCCAGGAGCATTTGTGATAGAGAATGAGCCTGGCTCCCTAATAAGAGCTTCTGGATCAATGTCATAGGACAGCATGCTTTTTTTTTTTTTGTCTGTAAGACAACACCATATATATATAAAACCACATCTGAAATTACAGACGTTTCCTTCCAGAACAATAATTTTAGGATGCACATTGTATTTAATTTACTTACAAATAATTATCCTTTTGCCAGATACATAGCCTTTTATGCTTCATATTTTACTTCTTTTTTCTTTTCTATTTTAAACGGTAGCATCTTTTTTTTTGGACAGAATCTGCACCTTGAGAATTTATATGGACACAGCTCTGGATACAGTTGCTTTGGTACTGGAAAGCATAGCTTTGCAGCTTTCTATTACACGACATGGAGTATAATAACAAAAGCTATTCTTCCATATCTGTCAAGAAAATTTATCTCCAAATCAGTCTCAAGCAGAAACTGTTATAGGCTGTGCTTGCACAGGCTGACCATGGTAGATTAGTCAGCCTCAAAAATAAAGATTAGCCCTTCTTCCTTCTTAGGGAACTCCATGTCTTTCTGCAAAGCTTACACATGAATGCACTTATTGCAAACTATTTAATGAAAGCACTTCACAGTTTGAAAATATATGAACTGGAGGATTACAAACATTTGTAAAACCACATTCTGTCAGTTCCTGGCAGTCACCATAATTAGACATCAGGTGCCAGGTGCTAAAAGAGAACAGCATGGGAGAAGTAATCACACACAAAACCAAAATGAACCATAGGGGAACATTTAAGATTATATGACAGTGTGGGATGTGACATTGAGGAATACTGAATGCAGGGAAAGGCCAATTCAGGCTGAGATAAATTCTCATTTCATTCTGATACTTCAGTTATCAGCAAGAAGGAGACTACAAAGCAGAAAACTGCAGTAATGTATAATGATGTGTTAGAGGACTCAGGGCAGGGGGGTTTAGTGTATGAATATGACACTTCTAAAAAACTTCTTCCCTCAGGGTTTTTCAAGGAGAATACTTAATTCATGCAGCGTGCTAAGTCCTGCACAAGGGTGAGCAGTCAGGTGTCTGTACTGTTCCATTACTAGCTCACAGAAAACCTTTAAAACCAGGGCTTCCCTGCTAAAGACGCAGAAAAGCCTGCAAGGTCATCTTCCCCTTGTGCAACCGAGAGACATGAGAGGACAGTGAAGAATTTCTGATGAAGAAGGGAGCAAGTGTTCCTGTGTGGTAGTAAAAGATAAAGGTTGCTTATGCTGGTTGGCTCAACCTGCACATGAGAGGGAATATTTTCTGTCAGGCCACACAAAGTCAATTCCAGCCTCACGGATCTCATATTCAGACCAAACGGCCCCACAGAGCACACCAAGGCAAGGTGCCTGTGCCAAAATCTCCTGCAATGGTTGATCTGCTGATGGAATAAACATCCTCTGTGACAGGGAAGTACAAACAGTCTGCTCTCAAAAGCCATTTTCTGGAACAGCACAAGGCCTGTGCTGTGATTTGAGCTCCCGACCGTGCGCTGCAGGCCAACTCATCAGCGGCCTTCACAGTCACACAACCCCTCTTCAACTTCAAACGCACGAAGCTAACACGATTTCTTTCAAATCTGTGTTTCCACGTAGGTTCACTCTGAGACATTTTTTATGTATGAAAAGCATTCTGTTCCTGAAAAGAAATTCAAATTTTCCACCGGCTATCTTGGGGCTTCATAGATCCTGCAAGTGGAATTCCTTTTCCTCAGGAGAAATATGACCAGTGATTGAAACTCAGGGGAACCAGCAGCTCCAGTTTTATATATCCCTGACTAAATGCACCGGGTACTGCTGCATCATTATTCACCTTTTATAAAAGGAACACCATCTACTTCATAGGGGGAAGGAATTGATGCAGGTCTGTAATACTGTAATTCAAATGTGTGTAGTAAAAAGTAGAAAACATTACAGTATTAAAATCTCTGTTTTTCAGTATATTTATGTAAATTAAGCCATAGCAGAAATAATTCTGCAAAACAATAACAGGAAACAGCCTTGAAACCAAATTCTTACCCAGCACATGTAGGTTTTGTAATATCCCTTTTATTCAACAGTGTAATTGAGGAGCATGCATTTGACCTCTTTCACATTTTATAAGCAGAGGATTCTAAAATCTATAATCTCAATTACTCTCTTAACAGACTGTCTTGATTTTTATTTTTACCTGTTGACCTGCAGGATAAAGCTATTTACAAGTGATGTTATTGAGGAGAGCACTGCCATAATGAAAATGCTGAAGGACAAAAAATCCGATAAGGAGACTGGAAAACACATTTGGAAGTGCACTCCTCAGGTCTAATTTATTCAATATGCATACTGTGAAACAACTGTGTCTCCAATGTACAATCAGGTATTCATTTGGTACCAGCTATTACAGTCAGCAGTTTGCAGTAAGTTGCAGGCACTTGTCAGAAAGCAAAAGTCTGTGAATAAGAGGGCAGTTTAGCAGTGAAATGCAGAAGGTGGGGAAGAAAGCACATAAAACTGCTATGTTAACTCTTCTCCTTATGCTGACGTCTTTTCTTTTGCAATTCTGTATTTTTTTAGTCTATTTCCTGTGCAGCCATGCATCGGCATGCACCAACCCACTGAGTTTTACTGAGTAATCTCAGCCCTCCTGGTTTCAGTCCTGTAGGGCACAATAGGGTGGGTTACTGTGACAGTTAGCTCCTAGTATAAAATAATTTTTTCCGTTTTCTGTAAGAAACTGGCAAAAAAGTAGCTATATTTTGCACTCAAGTTTCAGTGCAAGACAATTGATTATCTCCTTTGTGCCTGGTCTGTGTTGAATCACAAACATTTCTTCCATTTTCGTAGCAGCAGCTCAAGCCCTTGGAACGTGCTCCATGCAAAGGAACAACTTAACACGGTCTCTCTTGCCTCATCTGTATGTGTGGCAGAATTGTTTCCCTCAATACAAAGAACATTTACATTCCTCATAAATCAAGGATATCTGATGTCTCCACTTTCAAATCCCAACTGCTGCAAATCTTACACATATGATAAATGGTTCCTTTTAGAAAGAAAGGCAAAGTGTGAGGAAAAATCATAGAACCAGAGAATGGTTTGGACTGGATGGGACCTTACAGATCGTCTGGTTCCAACCCCCCTGCAATGGGTAGGAACACCTTCCACTGGACCTCAAAACCCCACCCAACCTGGTCTTGGGGGATCCAGCTTCCAGGGATGGGGCAGCCACAACTTCTCTGGGCAACCTGTGCCAGTGCCTCGCCATGCTCACAGTAAAGAACTTCCTCCTTATATCTAATCTAAACCTATTCTCTTTTCATTTAAATCCATTACCCCTCCTTGTCCTGCCACTACATGCTACCAGCAAAGAAGCAAGCATTGCATCAGACTTACAAGGAACAGAAGTTAGTTAAAAATTAAGTTTATAAAGAAAGATTTAGCTATAAGGCTGAGGCAGCAACACAGATGTGCCCACTGTAGAAGCCTTGTGCAAGCCTAGGAGATAAGCAGAGCAGCACTTCAAGCACAGGGCCACTGCCATAGCCTGAACGGGGTTGGGGCTAAATGATCTCCGAGGTCCCCCTCCAAGGCAAACCATTTTATGATACTCCTTCTACTGACACAGTGCGACCAAAAGGAGCGCTGAACCCGGAAGCTGCACAGAGGTAACACTAGTGAGGCAGAACTAGCAGGACTCAGTTTTATTCCGCTCCCTTCAGCATTTCAAGCTTGGCCAGTGCCCTTCTCCCAGGCGAGCGCTTGGAAACTCCGACTGCGGGCTGCCGGTGCGGTGCTGCGAGGGAGCCGCGGTGACAAACACCTTCGCGTGCGCTCGGGGAGTGCCGCCTCAGGCGGGCAAGGCAC